>JARQZK010002246.1:22500-102500 GCA_030704885.1 Cynegetis impunctata | reverse complement strand
AAGAACAAAAGCGGGCCCAGAACACTGCCCTGCGGCACACCGATATCACTCACAATCGCTGTCGAGTACTGATCCTCAACCCTTGTCACATGAAAACGATTCCGCAAGTAGTCACTGAGCCACTCAAGAGCGGTTCCTACAATTCCGTATGTACGCAGCATCTGTATGAGTCTGCCCCTATCAATAGTCTCAAACGCTCGATGCAGGTCGACGAAGACACTCAACACAATATTCCCGTCGTGAATATATAGACGCCACTTTGAACACACATACTGCAGCGCCGACTCACACGAATGATTTTCGCGGAAACCCGATTGACCGCGAAATAGCACATTATTCTCCTTCAGAAACCTTCGCAACTGATCACACACCACAGACTCCAAAACTTTGTCTATCGCCGTTAGGAGACTAATAGGGCGATATTCTTCAGGTTTTTTTGATCCTAGGACTTTCGGGATGGGTATTATAATACTTGTCTTAACAGCCTCTGGTACTCTCCCTGTTAACAGGGATGTATTAATAAGATGCATCAGGGGGTAACCAATCACACCAAAAGCAGATTTCAGGAACTTCACGTTGCATATTTTATCGGCTGTCGACTTGTTTTTCATTCTCATAACAATACATTTTAGTTGTTGAATGCTTATGTTTTCAAAGTTCGATAATCTTATATTCAATTTATTTTGTTCCTGAAATACAGGCGCTACTCTCGGTATCTCAGCTGCGATATCCTTTATACTTTTCGAGTAAAAGCAATTGAAATTTTCCTCAACGGAGGCAGTATTCTCCCTGAATTCAACATCCTCATACGACAGATTGCATCCATTCTTGTTTCCAACTAGATTCTTCAAAGTTCTCCACATTTTCCTGCTGTCCCCCTCACATTGGTCAATGGTTATTTCATAAAATTTTTTCTTTTCCTTTCTCGTAATATGTACATACGCATTTCTTTTTATTTTGTACTGATTCCTGTCAGTAACCAATTTCGTTATTCTAAACTTCTTGTACGCTTTATCTCTTTCCTTTCGAGCACTAAGCACCGACTCGTTCATCCATTCCTGCTTAGATTTTATCCGCGATCTGATATAATTAATTAATTATGTTGCTTAATTATAAATTATTGAATTTTCAGCTATGCCTACGAAGCAGGGGCGTAGCTACCGCCGTATCAGCCGTATCAATGATACGGAGCTTCCGGTCTACAGGGGCCCCTAACGTGCCTACCGAGTTTTCACTACAGAAATGAGAAAAGTCAAAAAAAGCAATATCTTTTTTTCGGTTAAGCGTGCTCCCAAAAGTTGTCAACATCGTACATCGGTTTTTGCGGGATTTCCCCGTTTAAGTAATTCCCTTAAACGGGAGAATCTCGCATTAACCGATGTACAATGACAAACCACGGAGAGCAATTTATTATTTTCATGCGTTTTATTTCATCCCGGTTCAAACGTTATTATTATTACATTGTAATACAATACAATCTTGTTCTTCTGATTATTTGTTGGTTACTTAGTTTGATTTGTGAAAAGAATGAGTGAAAAGAAAAGAGATTATCCCAGTGGAGCTATGAACAGAAAAGGGAGGAGGTTATGAAAAAAATGCCCAAAATTTCTTCATTTTTTCAGCAATCAGCTTCTGTGAGTGATATAGATTGCAATGTTAAGTACTACTTATTTATCAACCTCTAGCGAAGGGTGAATTTGGTTTTTTGACATAAGACATCTCAGTTAATCTTCATGAACAATTAATTGCTCTGAAAACGTGCTTAAAATCTGAAATTCAAAAAATTAATTCTATTAAGGAACTCATGGAATTATTGCTGATAAAATTCAATAGCCTTGCATCCAGTTTCCCGGAGGTAATAAAAGCATGCTTTCTATTCTTGACCTTACCAGTTAAACCGCAACAGCTGAAAGAAGTTTTTCGAAATTGAAACTGATTAAAAAAAACTGATAAAAAAAAATTACCTAAGGACTTCGATGGGATAGGAACGGCTATCAGACATGTCACTATTGTCTATAGAGGCATCATTTTTATTATTATAATAAAAATGATATTGAACATTTAGCCGTCAGCACTGAATTAGCTTTAAATTCGTCTTTAATTAAGAATTTGAATTTTGAAAAAACTATATGCGCGGAAGTCATAAATAAATATAAATGCAGAAATAACAATAATTTAGAATTAAAAACTATAAAACAGTTGAGATCAAAAATTCAGGATAATAATTTGGTTATATGCAAAGCGGACAAAGGAAATACTGTAACTATCATAGATAAAAATACCTACATTGAAAAATCTGAAATCCTATTTAATACAGATAAATTCTCAAAACTTAAAATAGATCCCACTAAAAAATTCCAAAACGAAATAAAATCATTCATCAAGAATAGTAAAATCTTATTTTCAGATATTAACACTTTTTTCTTAACTTCCATGAACCCACGCACCCCGGTTTTATATACTTTACCAAAAATACATAAAATTGATTGCCCGATGCGTCCAATAGTATGTTATATTAACGCTCCTGCGTATAAATTATGTCAGTATTTGAATAAGAAATTACCCACCTTAATTCAATTCAATCCGGCGTATAGCATTAAAAATTCAATTCAGTTAGTTAATCATCTTAAGAATATCAAAATTCCTTCAAATGCTAAATTAATTTCATTTGACGTTATCAACTTATTTCCTTCTACGCCAACTCAAGAAGTTAAAAATATTGTTAAGGGATATCTAGAGATGAACCCAAATTTAACAACTCAAGCAGTCAACGAAACAATGTCTGCCTTAAACTTATGTTTGAAACAGAGTTATTTCAAATTTAATAATATAATATACAAGTAGTACAACTGTGTTCGTTCTAGCTCACTTCAACTTTTCTAAGTCCGAAATGTCAGTTCTGCGCATGCGCGACTTCGGGGCGTGGCTATGATCGGGAAGTCGGCCATTTTGCGGAAGTCGGCCATTTTGTGGCGGGAAATTCAAACAGAAATGTCATTTCTGCGCATGCGCGAACTCTGGACGGGAAGTCGGCCATTTTGCGGACGTCGGCCATTTTCCAAGATGGCGGACCACGGTATTATCGTAATTTGGAACCTGACCAACAGATGGCGTTCCAAGATGGCGTTTCAAGATGGCTGACCACAGTATTATCGTAATTTGGAACTTGACCAACAGATGGCGTTCCAAGATGGCGTTTCAAGATGGCTGACCACAGTATTATCGTAATTTGGAACTTGACCAACAGATGGCGTTCCAAGATGGCGTTTCAAGATGGCTGACCACAGTATTATCGTAATTTGGAACTTGACCAACAGATGGCGTTCCAAGATGGCGTTTCAAGATGGCGTTTCAAGATGGTATTATCGTAATTTGGAACTTGACCAACAGATGGCGTTTCAAGATGGCGGACCACGGTATTATCGTAATTTGGAACTTGACCAACAGATGGCGTTTCAAGATGGCGGACCACTGTATTATCGTAATTAAGAACCTGGCCACCAGAGGGCGTTCTCATCATTCAGAATCTCGCCAACAGAGGGCGTTTCAATAGCATTCAAATTTGAATGTTTGACATATGACAGTTCTATGCTCTGAGATATCTATGGTTCAAGATGACATTTGACCGTAACGAATGACAGATGGGATGACGTATGACAGTTCTATGCTCTAAGATATCTATGGTTCAAGATGACATTTGACAGTTACGAATGACAGATGGGATGACAGATCTATGCTCTAAGATATCTATGATGACATTTGACAGTTCTATGCTCTAAGATATCTATTTTGGAACCTGACCAACAGATTCCAAGTTGGCGTTTCAAGATGGCTGACCACAGTATTATCGTAATTTGGAACTTGACCAACAGATGGCGTTCCAAGATGGCGTTTCAAGATGGCTGACCACAGTATTATCATAATTTGGAACTTGACCAACAGATGGCGTTCCAAGATGGCGTTCCAAGATGGCGGACCACTGTATTATCGTAATTAAGAACCTGGCCACCAGAGGGCGTTCTTACAGATCACGTTCTGACAGATCACTGTATTATCGTCATTAGGAACCTGACCATCAGATGGCGTTCCAAGATGACAGATCATTATATTCTCATCATTCAGAATCTCGCCAACAGAGGGCGTTTCAATAGCATTCAAATTTAAATATTTGACGTGTGACAGTTCTATGCTCTAAGATATCTATGATTCACGATGACGTTTTACAGAAACGAATGACGGATGGGATGACGTATGACAGTTCTATGCTCTAAGATATCTATGGTTCAGGATGACATTTGACAGTAACGAATGACGGATGGGATGACGTATGACAGTTCTATGCTCTAAGATATCTATGGTTCAAGATGAAATTTGACAGTTACGAATGACAGATGGGATGACAGTTCTATGCTCCAAGATATCTATGATTCAAAATGACATTTGACAGTTCTATGTTTTAAATCCAAGAATGTGGATGCGCGAGGCTATGTGAATAAGCATGGGGGCTTAGAGGACTGAAATTGTAAATGGGGGCCTCCAGGTGTCTTCGGGCAGGCTCAGACGACTGAGTTCGATATATATAAATATATGGAGTCTTCATGGGGGCCCTTGAGACACTTATACAAATTTTAATGTTTCATTTTTCGTTAGCTGACTTACAGATCACGGTTCAGGAATATAAGTTGATTTAAAAAAAAAATTCAAAATTGAAGAAATCGAGCTCGCGGTTTGAACCTCTATATTAGGAGTCCATGGATCTACCAAGTTAAAAAAATTTCAAATTAAAAAATCCAACACGAGAATCGAACCTCTATATCAGAAGTCCAACACTATCAAGCTTAAAAAAAAATTCTAATTGAAAAATCCTGCGCGAGGATCGAACCTCTATATCAGAAATCCAACACTATCAATCTTAAAAAAAAATTTCAAATTAAAAAATCCAACGCGAGAATCGAACCTCTATATCAGAAGTCCAACACTATCAAGCTTTAAAAAAAAATTCATACTGAATGTAGAATTGAACCCAGTATATCTATATCAGAAGACAATATCAAGCTTCAAAAAAAAAATTCAAATTAAAAAATCCAACGCGAGGATCGAACCTCTATATCAGAAGTCCAACACTATCAATCTTAAAAAAAAATTCATACTGAAGAAATCAACATGTAGAATTGAACCCAGTATATCTATATTAGGAGTTCACTGCTCTACCAAGCTTAAAAAAAAATTCTAATTAAAAAAATTCTGCGCGAGGATCGAACCTCTATATCAGAAGTCCAACAATACCAAAAGCTTTAAAAAAAATTTATACTGAATGTAGAATTGAACCCAATATATCTATATTAGGAATTCAACACTATGTTCACTGCTCTTAAAAAAAAATTCAAATTGAAAAATCCAGCGCAGGGATCGAACCCAGTATATCAGAAGTCCAACACTATCAAGCATAAAAAAAAAATTTCAAATTAAAAAGTCCAGCGCGAGGATCGAACCTATATATCAGAAGTCCAACACTATCAAACATAAAAAAAAAATCATACTAAAGAAATCCACATGTAGAATTGAACCCCTCATATTAGGAGTCCATGGCTCTACCAAGTTAAAAAAAAAATTTCAAATTAAAAAATCTAACGCGAGGATCGAACCTCTGTATCAGAAGTCCAACACTATCAATCTGAAAAAAAAATCATACTGAATGTAGAATTGAACCCAATATATCTATATTAGGAATTCAACACTATGTCCACTGCTCTTATTCACATAAGTGTGAATCATAATAAATTCAAAACAGATGTATTGTTCATAAGAAGTAATTAAAACTTTTATATTATATCAGAATCATTACAGAAATAAAGAACGAAATAATTTATAACCATTTTATTATGTTATCAAAGATATATAGAAAGCATCATGTATATAAAACGAAATAATTTTATTCTATTTATATAACAAACAACATCCTATACAATAAGGTTCAAACGATATGAATTTATTCTGCTTATATACTAATCAACAAAATCATATATATAAGGAATCGACATTTTCAATAATAATTGTTTAGATTGAAACTTATTGAAGAGATAAATATTCAGTGATAGGCTTTGATGCTGCTGCGACTCTTGTTGTGGTATGATCTCTATGTTGGATTTTCTTTAATATATTTTCCTAGAACAAAACAATTTATCTGTTAAGTGAATAGTGGAATGTTAAAGTATCGAACGATGAGGGTATTTAATATAGCTTTATCATCAGAATCATCATGAGGACTATTTTAATCTGTTCAATGCTATACAGTTTGTGTGTAATCACCTTTTCACCAATGGTAAAATTAATTCGTCTCAAATCTCTATTACAAGTATTCTTTGAGATAAAATTAATTTTCTAGCCATTTTACAATTTGAAAGAGAATAATTTTGCTCTAAAAATGTAAGTAGGTATGTGATTTATTTTCCTTAGTCAGATATAAAATTCATTTTTGACATAAAAATATACACACAGAAAAAATTGAGTAATATTCACCTTAATTTTCAATCAGCTTGAAGGAAGATGCAGGGTGTGATTTTCCGGTTTCCACAGTTCCTTTGGAAACAATCGAATATCGTCCTGAAGAGATTTGTTCGATATAAGGTTGATATTCTTCGGTAAGTCTCTTAGGTAGAAACAGGATGTGATCTCCCAAATAAAGCAACACAGACTCCCCGAAAGTTGATTTGACGATTTTAGCCTTATGTATTTGATAGGGTTTATCGACTATCAGTTCTGTCAGTTTCAATTTCGACTTCTTTTCGAGAAGAGAAGCAGCATTCAATGTTTTCAGTAAATCCATATCTAGAAACAAAAATATATTCTATAAAAATCGTGTTGTAATACTGAACCTGATTCTTGTTGAAAAGTATGAATAAAATCTAAAACAAAATATAAAATTGAAAAATGTTCTCAAAGGAATCATTCAAAAACTCACTCGATTATATGATATTTTGGCTACTACAGTCAATTATTGGTGTGTGTTACAATTGGAAAACTATCGTAAGACTGAACTTCCACACTAATAGCTCGAGTAATTATGAATTACTATTTCGGGTTATTGATAGCTTGCGGAAATCACTAGTCATTGTAAGTTGCAATTAAGCAGTATTGCGAATTACCGTATATTGATATATATGAAGTTATATTGAAAATATTTATAAACATCCTTTCTGAAATCTGTAATACTAATAACGATATATTCATTTTTTAGTTACACAAAAATTTATAAACCTTTTTAAATCTTAACGTACGCCGTTACGAGCATAATAAATGAAGGGTTGAGATTGTTTATTTTTCTGAAATTTCATATAAGTCAAAGATTTATTGATCATGAAGTTAGTGATTATTAATTCACATCTATATATAAAGAGAGAGCTTTATATAATAGAAATTTTTAACCTTATGTATATGCTAATTACCTATTTACTATTGATTTATATAAGGTTAAAAACTTGAATATAGTTCAATTAAAAGTATGCATAAATATTCTGTCACATTTGGGTATACGATTTGAATTGATTGACCCAAAATTTATCTAGTATATACAATTTCCAATTCTGAATCTATTAAAAAATAATATGTACTCACTTGATAAATACTGGAACTCCGGTTGTAATAAGGAGAACTTATTCGTGAAGTTTATTTGGTTTGCACAATTATTTCACTCACTTCACACAAACTAATCATGAATTATTTTCAACAATTGAAAAGAGTCTCTGATTATATTGATTAAATGTAACTCAGTCAGTCATCTACGAATGTTAGAATGACAATGAAATAAAGATATTCCAGTTCATTGCACTAGATATACCTATCAGTGACTTCCAACGTGCAGTAACAAGTTTTTTGCATCGTAATCAGTCCGTCAATTAGGTCAATTCACATAATGTACCGCTTCGAATATTTATGAATTACTTATATCGAGTTGTTGATGAAAAGCTTGGAAAATAACATTTTAATGAGGAAGTAATAATAATTATTTTTATATCTATTGAAATATCGCTACGGTGATTACCTACGGAGAGGTCAAAGGTCAAATGAATATGTCTTATCTGTTAAATAATTTTTTTCCCTTAACGAACTCCGTTATTAGCATAATCAATTAATGGATCACGAGTCTCCGAAGCCCCCATTCCATTATATCAAATAATTTCAGTCCTCTGGGCCCCCATATGTATTTTAACATGTTAACTATTCAAGATATCCAAAAATTAACGAAGCAAAAATAATATCAATTATGCGAGACTCATTCCATTCGACATTTTTTTTTTAAGCTTGGTATAGGACTTCAAATATAGATATGACAGGTTCAATCCCCGAGCTCAATGTCTTGAATTTAACATTTTTTTTTTATGGTTGGTAGAGCCATGGACTCCTAATATAACAGGTTCAATCCCCGAGCTCGATTTCTTCAATTTGAATTTTTTTGTTTTATAGTTTATATTACATGTATTGAGTTCAATTCCTGCACTCGATTTTTTAATTAGAATAATTCTTTTTTTTTTTTTTTTTTTTTTTTTAAGAGCAGTGAACATAGTGTTGAACTCCTAATATAGATATACTGGGTTCAATTCTACATGTGGATTTCTTCAGTATGAATTTTTTTAAGCTTGGTAGTGTTGAACTCCTAATATAACAGGTTCGACCCCACGCTGGATTTTTTAATTTGAAATTTTTTTTTTTGAACTTGGTAGAGTTTAGACTCCTAATATACAGGTTCAATTCTACATGCGGATTTTTCAAATTGATTTTTTTTAATGCTTGGTAGAGCCATACATGATCTAATAATCTGATAAATACCCTGACGTTTATTTGGTTTAAAAAGTCTTGCGCAGAAAAGGATATAGGGTGTTCGTTCATTGGCTGGGTATGCCAAAGTCACATGATTCTTGGATTGATACAAGTAACAAACTTTAAGTTTAGTTAAGTATTGAGGTTTGAAGAAGTAAGATGTCCCAAGACAGTGGTTTTATTGACGAAGATTTGGATAGAATTTTGGGTGTCTACGATGAGGCAGCCAAAAATGAAAAAAATTTCATTTTGAACTGTGGCTTTCAGGCTGGAGTATTTCTAGTGGAAAATGGTTTGAGTCCAGCTCGAGACTTCAGCCCTGCAGTGAGAGTAAGCTGTAATGATAGTGTCATGTCATTTGATGAATATGAATGGGAATCGTTCATGAAATTAATTGAGAATAATGGCGTAGGAGAAAACAATAGTGGAACTGAAGTGTTTTTCGATGAAGTAGAAAAAGTATTCTCAGTATCTAAATGGGAAAATGGTCTATATTTCACCGAATCTGATATATCTGAACTTATAAAGTTGAATGGTATTTTAAGCAAAAGAATTGAGATGTTAAACAATATCAATTTTCCTTTTTATTATCATAAATTTCTACTTATTGTAAAAGAAATTACTTGGAATAATGATAAATCTGTCGAAGATGTAACTTATGACTTCTGTAACATAAATCCAACAATGGAAAGCTATGCAATTTTAGAATGTATGTATTTTAATAAAAATAAAGTTCTAAATGATGTAGACAGAGAAATGTTCAATTTTGTAGGAGAATAAAAAGCAAGAAAAATAAACGAGTGGTTTTATTTCAACAAGATATATACAAGTCTCGACTTGTATAATATTTTGAATATAGATTAGTAATAATATGTCATTTGGATAATCTTTAACGATTCAGGACTAATATAGAGGTTCGATTCTCACGCTGGATTTTTTAATTTGAATTTTTTTTTAAGAGCAGTGGACATAGTGTTGAATTCCTAATATAGATATATTGGGTTCAATTCTACATGTGGATTTCTTCAGTATGAATTTTTTTTTAAGCTTGATAGTGTTGGACTTCTGATCTAGAGGTTCGATCCTCGCGCAGGATTTTTTAATTTGAATATAGATATATTGGGTTCAATTCTACATGTGGATTTCGTCATTATGAATTTTTTTTTAAGCTTGATAGTGTTGGACTTCTGTATATAACTTTCTGATATAGAGGTTCGATCCTCGCGTTGGATTGTTTAATTTGAAATTTTTTTTTTTAACTTGGTAGAGCCATGGACTCCTAATATGACAGGTTCAATTCTACATGTGGATTTCTTTAGTATGAATTTTTTTATGTTTGATAGTGTTTGACTTCTGATATATAGGTTCGATCCTCGCGCTGGATTTTTTAATTTGAATTTCTTTTTATGCTTGAAGTGTTGGACTTCTGATATAGAGGTTCGATCCTCGCGTTGGATTTTTCAATTTGATTTTTTTTTTTAAAGAGCAGTGGACATAGTGTTGAACTCCAAATATAGATATATTGGGTTCAATTCTACATGTGGATTTCTTTAGTATGATTTTTTTTATGTTTGATAGTGTTGGACTTCTGATATATAGGTTCGATCCTCGCGTTGGATTGGGTTTTTTAATTTGAAACTTTTTTTTTAAGTTTGATAGTGTTGGACTTCAGATATAGAGGTTCGATCCTCGCGTTGGATTTTTTAATTTGAAATTTTTTTTTAACTTGGTAGAGCCATGGACTCCTAATATGACAGGTTCAATTCTATATGTGGATTTCTTCAGAATGATTTTTTTTTAAAGCTTGATAATGTTGGACTCCTAATATAGAGGTTCAAACCCCGAGCTCGATTAATTAAATTTTGAATTTTTTTAAAATCAACTTGGTACGTGACGTCACCTGTAATCCACCATATTGGATTTGAAAGATGAAAGATCATAGCTCCTCCATCTTTGATTTAAACCATAGATCTGTTATACGTCAAATATTGAATACGATTATTCTCTGTTGAGGAGGTTCCAAGGGAATCCTGAACCGTGATCTGTAAGTCAGCTAACGAAAAGTGAGGTTAAATAATATTAAAATATGTATAAGAGTCTCAAGGGCCCCCCATGAAGACTCCATATATTTCTATATATCGAACTCAGTCGTCTGAGCCTGCACGAAGACACCTGGATGCCCCCATCTACAATTTCATTCCTCTAGACACCCGTGTTTATTCTCATAGCCTCACGCATCCACCATCTTGGATTTAAAACAGAACTGTCAAATGTCATTTTGAATCATAGATATCTTAGAGCATCGATCTGTCATACGTCATCCAATATGTCATTCGTAACTGTCAAATGTAATCTTGAACCATAGATATCTTAGAGCATAGAACTGTCATACGTCATCCCATCATTCATTCGTTACGGTCAAATGTCATCCTGAACCATAGATATCTTAGAGCATAGAACTGTCAAACGTCAAACATTCAAAATTGAATGCTATTGAAACGCCCTCTGTTGGCGAGATTCTGAATGATGAGAATATAATGATCTGTCATCTTGGATAAAGAATTCAAGCCGATGTATTGTTGGTTGTATGAATCAATAGTCATGTGAATATATGAACGTAATTCCCGATATGATATCTCAACTGATCCGTTAACGGACCCGTTGTGAACGGACCTGTTGTGAACGGACCCGTTAACGGACCCGTTGTGAACGGACCTGTTGTGAACGGACCCGTTAACGGACCCGTTGTGAATGGACCCGTTGGGGAACCAACCCGTTGGGGTCCTGGTTGAAAATGAGGTTGTTGGAAATCGTAGTCGTTGTAACGCATGCTTGCTGAACATTTTAGTCGTTGGTAAACATACAATGTTCTCTCTAATAACAATGAAATCTAGGTAGTCTGATATCCAACTCTCCGAAGATGGCTTCTACACGAGTCTCCGAAGGAGCCCCCATTCCATTATGTCAAATAGTTTCAGTCCTCTGGGCCCCCATATGTATTTTAACATGCTAACTATTCAAGATATCAAAAAATTAACGAAGCAAAAATAATATCAATCATGCAAGACTCTTTTAAATATAACTATATTCATAAGTGTTTGAATATAACATCGCAATATTCGGCGATTGAAAAATGTATAAACCGAACTCAGATAAAATTACCCTAATACTTCGATGATATCATATTCGTTGTCTTTAGCCTGAAAATATAATTATTATAATTTGAATTTTTTAAAAGAGCAGTGAACACTATGGACTCCTACTATAATAGGTTCGATCCTCGCGTTTGGATTTTTTAATTTGAAATTTTTTTTTTAAGCTTGGTAGAGCAGTGAACATAGTGTTGAACTCCTGATATAGATATACTGGGTTCAATTCTACATTCAGTATGATTTTTTTTTCAGATTGATAGTGTTGGACTTCTGATACAGAGGTTCGATCCTCGCGTTAGATTTTTTAATTTGAAATTTTTTTTTTTAACTTGGTAGAGCCATGGACTCCTAATATGAGGGGTTCAATTCTACATTGAGTATGAATTTTTTTTTTTAAGATTGATAGTGTTGGACTTCTGTTATAGAGGTTCGATCCTCGCGTTGGATTTTTCAATTTGATTTTTTTTAACTTGGTAGAGCCATGGACTCCTAATATAGAGGTTCAAACCCCGAGCTCGATTTCTTCAATATTGAATTTTTTTTTAAATCAACTTATATTCCTGAACCGTGATCTGTAAGACAGCTAACAAAAAGTAAGGTTAAAATTTGTATAAGTGTCTCAAGGGCCCCCATGAAGACTCCATATATTTCTATGTATCGAACTCAGTCCTCTGAACCTGTACGAAGACACCTGGAGACACCCATTTACAATTTCAGTCCTCTAGGCCCCCCATGCTTATTCTCATAGCCTCACGGATCCACCATCTTGGATTTAAAACATAGAACTGTCAAATGTCATTTTGAATCATAGATATCTTAGAGCATGGAACTGTCATCCCATCTGTCATTCGTAACTGTCAAATGTAATCTTGAACCATAGATATCTTAGAGCATAGAACTGTCATACGTCATCCCATCTGTCATTCGTTACGGTCAAATGTCATCTTGAACCATAGATATCTCAGAGCATAGAACTGTCATACGTCAAACATTCAAATTTGGATGCTATTGAAACGCCCTCTGTTGGCGAGAGTCTGAATGATGAGAATATAATGATCTGTCATGTTGGAACGCCATCTGGTGGTCAGGTCCTAATGACGATAATACAGTGATCTGTCAGCACGTGATCTGTAAGAACGCCCTCTGGTGGCCAGGGCCTTAATTACGATAATACAGTGGTCCGCCATCTTGAAACGCCATCTGTTGGTCAAGTTCCAAATTACGATAATACCGTGGTCCGCCATCTTGAAACGCCATCTGTTGGTCAAGTTCCAAATTACGATAATACCGTGGTCCGCCATCTTGAAACGCCATCTTGAAACGCCATCTTGAAACGCCATCTTGGAACGCCATCTCTTGGTCAAGTTCCAAATTACGATAATACTGTGGTCAGCCATCTTGAAACGCCATCTTGAAACGCCATCTTGGAACGCCATCTCTTGGTCAAGTAGCAAATTACGATAATACTGTGGTCAGCCATCTTGAAACGCCATCTTGGAACGCCATCTGTTGGTCAAGTTCCAAATTACGATAATACTGTGGTCAGCCATCTTGAAACGCCATCTTGGAACGCCATCTGTTGGTCAGGTTCCAAAGTACGATAATACCGTGGTCCGCCATCTTGGAAAATGGCCGACGTTCTCAAAATGGCCGACTTCCCGTCCAGAGTTCGCGCATTCGCAGAAATGACATTTCTGTTTGAATTTCCCGCCACAAAATGGCCGACTTCCGCAAAATGGCCGACTTCCCGATCATAGCCACGCCCCCGAAGTCGCGCATGCGCAGAACTGACATTTCGGACTTGTTGAAGTGAGCTAGAACGAACACAGTTGTACTACTTATACAAACAAGAAGACGGATTGCCCATGGGATCACCGTTATCGCCTTTGTTGAGTGAAATTTTCATGAATAACTTAGAAGAAAAAATTTTCAATATTGATAATAATTTAATTACTAACTTTTTATTATGGAGACGTTATGTAGATGATATTTTTTGTATTTGGACCGGTACAGATAGGCAGTTAGATAATTTCCTTAAATATATAAATACTTTCTACAACTCGATTCAATTTACAAAAGAAGTAGAAAACGAAAACGGTACCTTGAATTTCTTAGACGTTCAGATTGCTAGGAATTTGAATTCTCTTACTTTCAACATTTATAGAAAACCAACCTGCACAGATACTTTAATTCACAGCGACAGTAACCAACACATTAAAATAAAACTCAGTGCTTTTCATTCGTTCATACATAGGTTGTTCACGATTCCATTATCGGAAACAAATTTTCAATCTGAAGTTAATACAATTAAATTATTAGCCATCAATAACGGTTACAATGAAAGTCTTATCGACAAGCTCATTGGGAAAAAACGAAGAAAGTATCTGTTGCATTCAATATACCCCACGCAAACTATTAATGAAGAACAAAAATACTTCCCAATAAATTATGTGCCTAATTTGAGTAGCAAAATTTGTAACAGACTATCGAAAAATAACGTTAAAACAATTTGTACAAATAAAAGAAACTTGAAGTCATTCTTGGTCAATAATAAAGAAAAATCTAACATCGGAGAAAACAGTGGTATTTACAAAATATTTTGCGACGAATGCCCTGCTTTCTATATTGGACAGACAGGAAGGAATATAAATATTCGTGTTGAAGAACATAAAAAGTCAATTTTACAAAACAAAAATACCACTGGCTTCTCTGAACATTGTATAAAATTCAATCACTTCCTGGATTTCAACAAAACCAAATTGTTACATTCAGGTAACAAGGGTAAACGTCTTGACCTTCTCGAAATTCTCGAAATAAGTTCCGCCCATAATAGTCAATTACCCCTTGTAAACGAACAAAAAAAATTGATTTTCAGGTATCACTTTGCTTTTGTCTATTTTATAAATTACGATGCAATACGCTCCTATAGTCAGTCTTGATAATGAGTTCATAGCTCGAAACATGTCGACTTTTTATTACTGCTAAATACAGTATCAAAATATTTTTTATATTGTGAAACATAAGCCAAGTGTTTTTATTTTAAAGTTTATACTTTATTCATATATATATATATATATATATATATATATATATATATATATATATATATAATATTTATATATATATATATATATATATATATATATATATATGTGAGTTGTATAATAGTTATTTACAATATTAGTGTTGTAAAGACTAAAGATTCATATTACAACACGAGATGATGAAACATCGAGTGTAGTAATATGAATTTACAACAAGAATATTGTTCAAAATTTCATCTATGAATGAAAATATTTGGCAAAAAGTATTTTTGAAAATAAAAATGCACCTGCTATTAAGTTTACCAATCAAGTTTTTTATGTTACCTTTCGCATGGTTACTGTCGAAACTTTGTCGAACAAATCCAAAAATATTATGAGCGTTTTTCAAAAGGGTTCAATTTGACAGCAAAATTTATAAATACCGGTATTTTTTTTCATTACAGCACTAGTGCTGCAAAGGCATATATTACAACACTAGTTCTGTAATAGGTGCCCTATACAATACGATTTATAGAACTGTAAAATTCATATTACTATATGAAAGTAGATAATAGTTATTAACGATACAAGTGAGTTAACAGCATCATTAAGATACGCGTGTGAAAGTTGCACGAGTGCGTAGCACGAGTTGTGTAACCACACAAGTGTCTTAATGGAGTTAACTCGCGTGTATTATACAATATTTTATCTACAACCGTGCGTAAATTATGTTTTTACACACCCATATTAGTGCGGTAACTATTACTTTAACGCACTAGTGCGGTAAAAATCAGTTTAACGCACTAGTACGGTGAAAATCATTTTAACTTATCTTCAAAATAGGCAATTAATACATCTTCATTAATGTTATCCACTTTTTTATGGGAGCACCATTCGATTAACATATCATAGGCCTTTTCGTAGCGAATTCCGGATTTCTGTGGTAGCAAGTTCGCCGTAGCAGCTTCAACTAGCCGTGAAATCTCCATATTTTCGAACGACATTTTGACTGACAACTTCAAAGTGCCGTTGCTTTTTTTTGTCGCTATGACATCCTAATTTTCATAACAATAAAAAAAAGTTAAAACATTGCTGGTGACCAAGTTGGAAAATTTTAGACTATAATTAATTTGTATTTAATCAAAACGAACGGTTGTAGATAAAATAGTATACATAACTCGCGTGGTAAAGGTTTTTAGCACACTTAAGCGAATGAAAAGACTCGCCTGCGGCTCGTTTTCTACACTTCACTTAGCGTGTGCTAAAAACCTAGTTACCACACTTATTATGTAATATACTATTATCTACTTCTAACCGGGATACTTATTTTTATACGATTCAGAAAACAAGAGTTCTGGTTTTGTTTCAGTTTTGTTTTTGTTTTTTAGGTTCTAGAAAACACAAACACAACTAAACTGTTCGTTTAGTGGAAAACCGCCATAAGAAATGATGAAAATAAGACCTCAAATATTCTACATAGCTAGTTAAAAAGCCCTTCAATGCAGCCATAACCTAACAAGCATTAGACGAAAATTTACAATTTCTACGACATACTGAGTGTTATTATAGGTATTGAAATACTTGAATAATAATTTCATTTGATTTTCCGGGTGTGTGTGAATTATTTAGTCGAATACGATTTGATTAACTGAAAAACACAATTTCTGGAAGGTATTTCGTGGAATATTGATTCAGAGACTCAAAATCTGTTATGAGATATGGGTTAGTCGTCTAAGCAACAATGCTTTACACCCTCTGAATGTATTCCAAAACTATATGGTGAAAGTAATTACTCGAAAAACCCAAATATATCCGACAAGTCTATTGTATAATGGAGAAGTACTTAATAGTCCAGTCAATGACCATTTTCCCGTGTATTTATCACATACAGCATCGATTTTCATGAAAATATGGAATTAGGTTCTACTTACCATCTATTTCAAAGTCTATCCTGTGCCGGGGGTTGCTTTTTCCCTGGGCGTGGACGGCACCCCTTCATGGGGGTGAAACATTTTTCTTTGAAAATAAGTACGGAAATCGATACATTGACTAATTCTAAGCGACTTTTGTTTCATGAAGTTTTTTCTGAAAGTCAATTCTTTTCTACTTATTCGCGAGTGAAATTGTCGGATTTCAGGCAAAAAAACACGTTTGCAGATTCTTTCTCGCGAATAACTGGAAAAATATGTATTTAATCGAAAACAATGTAGAGAGCAAATTTATAGCCTATAAAAAAACAAAGAAAATCGTGTATTTATGATGTATGCAGGCTCAATACAAACGGAATTATTGCTTTTTGAAGGTTGATTGGTATTTTCAATCGCCAAAATGGAAAGTTTCTACGTACAATAACCAAAAACGAATGCATTTTTCGGGGAAAACTCATGAAACTTGTTTTAAAGTCCTTTAAAAAACTTTTATTTTTATTTCTTATGAAAGTTCGTAGCATCAAAACTAAGCGAGTTATGAAGAGAAAAATGTCGATTCCTATTTATTGGTTGGAAAAAATAGTGAAAATCTCACCCTCTCTTCCACCCCATTTGAAAAAAATTGTTGCCACTTCACAATTCACTTTACTTATGTTTTTATAATACGTTCTCAGTATTTGACCAGTTTAAAGTATACTTCTTTTTGAAAAAAATTGATTTTGAAGAGAGAAAAAATTTTGTGGAGTACGAAATTTTAGGTTTTTTTTATTCAAAAATTTTGGCGTTTCATTTTTTTTTGTAGGATGAAAATTGAGTAAGATAGTACCTTTTTTGATCCCTTTCAGCATGAGCCTTTTTGAAAATGAAATCTGAAAAAAGTTTCATTCAGATAAGCTTATAGCTCTTGAAAAACCCTACAAAATGCTTTTTTGGAAGACTTGATTGGTTGAAAACTAAGCGAGTTATGGGGAAAAAACCAAAGCTTATTTTTGTAGAAATTGGAATATGTGTATTGGTATATTGATGAATACACATAGTGGTGAATACCGATGAACTTTCAACAAGCAATTATTCCGTTTGTATAGGATCAGAATACATTTGCTTTTTGCGGGTTTTTCGATTAAATGCATATTTTTCCAGTTATTCGCGAAACAGAATCTGAAAACGTGGTTCTTTTGCCTCAAAAACGTCAATTTCACTCGCGAATAAGTAGAAAAGTATTGACTTTCAGAAAAAACTTCATAGAACAAAAGTTTTACCTATTTTCAATGAAAAATGTTTCAAGTACAAGAAGGGGTGGCATACACCCCCAGAGAAAAAGCAACCCCCGTCACAGGGTAGACTTTGAAATAGATGGTAAGTAGAACCTAAATCCAAATTTTCATACAAATCGGTGCTGTATGGGATAAATACACAGTTTACACTTTTTTTACCGTCATTGACTGGACTATTAATATAAGATCACTATACTACCATGCATGCTGTGTTTACGTGTACAAGCATCAGCACATGATAAAATTACCAACACATTGTCATGCAACGAGATCAAATATAAACAAAGTTCACACAACTCCATTATGTCGTCACCAGGCTAGTCAAAGGTTCTTAACGACCATAGCGCCAAAAGTTTTTAATTTGTTGCCGAAAGAGGTGAAATGCTGTCTAACAATCAGAATGTTTCAAAAAAAATCTAGGAGTTTCATTGGGGGACATTCAGATGTGTTCGTGGGTATTCTGTGATTCCATGTTTGGCGAATTATGGGCTTAGTTTCATCTTTCGCAGTGTTTAGCATAGTGTTTTTGTATTGTTTTTTTGTTTATTGAGTCGGCTGATTTATCTTTTTTGTTTGTTTTTGGTAGTTTTTTTAATTTTATAGCATAGTATTTTGTCTTGGTAAGATAGTTAGTTAGCACACACAGGTTTTACCTAGGTGTAATATAGACTATTTACATTGTAATCATGTATTCCATGATAATTTTTGTATTAAGCAATGTAATTTGTAAGTTTATAATGTGAATAAAATAGAGTATACCTAGGTACCTACTCATTTGCGCTGAAATTCATAGATTATGTGTTGTATGGTTCTGGTCAGTTGATATTTGATACTGTAAATTATTTTCAAAATCTCATAATTCGAAACTTTTTTTTCTCTAAATAATCATAAAAAATTATTCATTACATATAGTTTTGCGACTGCGTTTTACAGTGGCTGCTGATTAACTCCTAAGCTCCTCTCTTTCATGGACTCATAGGTATCTATAAATTCACTACATATGTTATATTATGCCTATGATGTCATTGGGGAATCAATAGAATTGTTTTCATTCTTCGAATTTTACTCAATTTTCACTATTGAACACTCTTTAGTATTTACATTCACTCACAATTAATTCTTGGAATCCAATGATTAAAATTCTAAATCAAATTTCGCCAACATGACATTTAATTTTCCAAAAGCATTTGTTATTTACACTACAAGGAATGCAAGTGATACTTACTAGCCGAAGACGTAGTTTGCGACCGAGCGTAGCGAGGGCTGACAAAATAGTCCGAGACTGAACGAGAACACTTGCCATTTGTTTATTATATTTTTAAATTATTTAATTTGAGCAATCTAACTGACACTGACGCAACATTCGTTTATAAATCAGTCCTGTCAATGAGCACTAGGATTTTTAATCGGTCATACATACAGAGTATTTAACTAACCCTTAATAGTATATTAAGTATGGAGATCGGTAAGGGCTGTTTAGCGATCGAAGACAATTTTATTGTTTGGAAGGGGAGCGAAGCGACTCCAATTATTGTCTGAGATCGGTAACCCTTAACGTTCGACATGCTTATAACGTTTTTTGCACACGATCAGAATAATAAAAAAACCATTTTATTATTGATAAATTCATTTTTACATTCAAAATTTCGATTGTTCATTTTCCAAGACTTGGTTGCTAGGCTGGTTAGTAATGACGCTGTCAGTAAATAGATTTCATTGCTGTCACTAAAAATTCATTCAACGTCGTAATTTTAAAACTTGAAACCATGAGTGATGATTAATTCGCCGATGATGAGTTGGAGAATGCATGGCAAGAAGGGTGTTCGGCGATTATCCTAGAGAAATAGAAAAAACAATACGAGAATATGTATAGTATTTTCAAAAAGTGGTGTCAAGATAAAAATGCTAATATTAATGAAAAAAATTCATTGGCATATTTTGTCCAAAGAAATGCGCAACTGAAGGCCCCTGGCTGTTTGTGGGCTGAATATTCCATAATAAAATCAACAGTTTTCTTATATAATGCTATTGATATTTCCAAGTTCGCAACTCTGATTGCCTATCTTAAAAGAAAAAATGTTGGCTATAGGCCTAAGAAGGCTAGCATTTTTACAAGAGAGGATTTATCAAAATTTCTAATGGAAGCACCAGATGAGGAATTTTTAATTCACAAGGTAATTTATACTAATTATATTACCCATAAAGTCTTTAATAAAGAATACTGTTTTTAGGTAGCAATGATATTGGGGGTGTCTGGTGCCTGTAGAAGGGAAGAATTGTACAACATTACCATGAATGATATTCAAGAACATAAGAGTTTATTCATTGTGAAATTACCCAACACAGAAACAAATATCCAGCGCACCTTTACTGTTATTAATAAACCCGACGAAAAAATACCATATTTGCAAATTTTGCGTAATTATATCCAGCTACGTCCACCTCAAGTGAAATCAGACCACTTGTTCTTGCAATATCGCAATGGAAAATGTACATCTCAGGTTGTTGGGAAAGGAACAATTGGAGGCTGGCCTTTGAAAATCGCCGTATATTTAAAATTACCGAATCCTGAGAAATATACTGGTCACTCATTTAGGATGACTTCGGCGACCCTGTTGGCAAATACTGGTGTTGATGTTCTCGGATTAAAGAAACATGGAGGCTGGTGTTCCTCTACAGTGGCCGAAAGTTATGTAGAAGATTCTCTTCAAAACAAAATTGAATTTTCCTATAAAATTTTGCATAATAATGATTTAAATGCAACTTCAGTTTCATTTAACAATGCAAATACAGCACAAACAAGTTGAATTTCTTTAAGTAATTCAACAAACTGTAAACTTTAATACAAATTAATAATTTGTCAATTTATTTTTGAATAAAATGTGGTAAAATTACACAAAATATCCGTAATATGCAGCAAAAAGTAAAAACCTGTTGGAAATTTAAATTCAGGTAGTTGAAAGGATTGTCTTTAATATGTGAAAATCTTTACAAATTCAGGTGAGCATTTTTCCGGAAAAACTTTGGTCGAAATTTTTTTTATTTATTTTTTCACTCTAATTGTTTAAATAATGAAAATGCAGAAAAATGTTCGAATCAGAAATTGTAGGCAATGCATTTACCTACAAAATTTATCTGAAAAGTTTTCTGATATCTTTATTATTTTTTGAAATATACCAAATTTTCCTAAGAGTATTTTTAAACATCATCAATTTTCAAATTTTTAATTTTTAGATAGAAAATGAACAATGACATGTAGAAAAAATTATTTCATATGAAATTTGTTACAAATTGAGGTATCTACAAGCACGTAAAAAAAAAAATTTTTGTAATAATTTTTTAATGAATTATCACCGATTTACCACATAAATCTCTCCTAAATAATCGTTTTTTTACTAATTTTCCATACTAAACATTAAGAAATTAAACAACTTGAGTATGAAACTTTTTTTTGTAACTAGATTTTCCGAAAAGATACGTACGATTTTCCAAATGCTCCCGATGAAATAAGCAAGTTCCAAAAGTTTCATTTGTGGTTTCGATTAGTATTTATGCCGATAAATATTTTTTATTTGTAAGGTATTATTGTTCATTAATTTGTTCAGAATATCCTGGCCTTTTTTTATCATTGAATTTGCTTTTCATGAAAATTCTAGCAATTTTCCACGCAAACCTATAACTATCATATTTTTGTCCAATATTTTTAATCAAAAAATTATAAAAGTTAAAAATATATTTATTTAATGGGCTAAGTATTAAAGACCATGATATAAGTGAATAAATAGGTTTGAAAATTTTTCACTTTTTACATTTTCTCAAAGGTTACACGAAATTTTCCAAAAGCAAGCGTTACTGCTTATAGTCTTTCGGGAGTTTTATACTTCAGGTTCAGAAATTCATTGTGAATAATTGATGATTTCACCACGTAGTTTAATGAGTTAATATGTATAGACGAAAAATTTTTACTAAAAATTTAATTTGTTCTGCTTCTACACAGAGTAAGAGCATGCGCGTTGGCTCACAAACCGACGGCGCGTAGAAGCAGCTGCCAACGGCTTTGTTACCTGTTCCTTCCCCTTCATTGTATACCTCTCTCTTTCATACCTGAGGCATAGGTGTGTTCATTTATATCGCGATCACTTCTATATACCGTTATTATTAAACTGGCAAAGATCTGAATAACATAATGAGCACTAAAAAAAGTTATGTTGAGTTTTCTAAAAGACACCTGATTTTAGTAACTATTGTAAATAATTGTCTATTATTTGAAAGATTTAATATATACAGAAGATCTGTATAATAGTTTTGAATGTATATACTTCAAAGTATTTATAGTTAAAGTTTCATTGAAATATATTAATTTCGAAAAAAGATATAATCAAATGAAGTTTGGAAAAAACAAGAAAAATTAAGCATGTAAAAAAAGAGATTTTAACAAAGCATTTATTTAAAAATTAAAACATTGATCGCTTTGTTTTTGTGACAGTAATATTCCATGATCATTTGAAATCTTAAATCCAAAAAAAATTTTTGCTGTGACAATAATTAATTAAATAGGAACTATAATTGTTTATTGACTTTTTACTACTCGTTTTTTTATAAATAAATGGATTTTAGAGTTAGAATATTTATTTTTTCAAACTTGAAAGTATTTTTAATTAAAACTTCAGATTTTTCTCTACATTTAAGATTGGTTTATTTTTTTTTTCAATGCATTACAACCTCCAAATAATTAACTTTTAAATCAGGCCATTAATAAATTCGGCTCACGGAACGTTCGCGCGCACTGACGAATTGACCTCCGCTGAAATCAATTTATCTCGTAAACTTTGCAATTTACAGAAAAACTTCTCAGACATATTTTGTACATCAATGCATCAGCTACAAATTTCTAATTTGAAATTTTTCCGTGTATTTAATATTTAAACAATTAGAGTGGAAAAACAAAAAAAAAATTTCACTCGACAATTTTCCGGAAAATTGCTTACCTATTTTTGTAAAGATTCTTTTATATCAAGCACAATCCTTTTGAATACTTAAATTCGAAATTTCTAGAGGTTTTTACTTTTCGTGAAGCTATATGTGTACTTTGACCACGCTACTACTTGCCTAATAAATAATAAATAATTTGCAATTTGAATTTTTTATACTCATAGCTTAATTCACTGATGCCAGAACGGTAAGTAATCACTTACCGTTCTGGCATCAGTGAATGTAACTTACTGTCATGGGAACAGACATTGTAAGCCGTCAAAAATGACTAATCGTGCAAAATAGTTATTTATGTACCAAGTGCGTTATATAGATCCTTATGCCCTGAGGGAAACATTCGGCCCGAGGGCCTCTGGCCCGAGGGATGAATGTTGCCCGATGGGCATAAGGATCTAGTAACGCACGCGGTGCATACAAGATTTTATTTTTCACGAAAAAATTATTATATTATGATGAAAAAGCGATTTTAAAATCGTTTCATTGCTCCTATCCATTTTCCTTCTCATAGTAGGCATGTCATTTGTTGATAGTTTGACGTTTGTGAATATTTTTGTCATCATATTCAGTGAATGTCATGCTGCTTTCTTTGTGTAGTCTTATAGAAATAATGAAAATGAAAATGAATTTACCCAAGAATATCATAGAAAATGCAGCCAAAGCTGCGAATAATTAATTGCCGGAGAAATCCAGAGTCGGATACGATAAGGATTATGAAGTATTTAATCAATGAAATTTGCTTCATTTCTCCTAGTACAATAAGCGGGCGTTTTAAATCCATTATGCCCGCAAATGCGGGCGTAATGGCCTAGGGCATAATGAGTGTGTTTATAGCAACCGTATCCAAGGTGAAATAAACATATAATATACAAGTGAAAAATAAAGACTATTTATGTCATGAAAAGTTTCGATTTCAATTAAACATTCAGATTTAATTTATCCTGAAACATTGCATCATTAATTAATATTTCATCGATTTTCTGAATTATACAAATGAGATTTATTTTTACTTTACTACTAGGTATTTCTTTGTGGCTTTTATCTTGACGTTCTCAAACAAATATATATGATTCTACTCAATATACATATTTTAGAGAAATACCGATGATTCTGCTCTATCTGTTTGATATTTTCTCTGTTGTAGTTTATTTCCTCAAGAATTCAAACAGCTAGCCGTAAATGTGTGATTGATTTGATGACGATCAACACTGGCTGCTTCGATATATGCAGGCTATACTGATGATTCTGCTCTCTCTCTCACTATATATATATATATATATATATATATATATATATATATATATATATATATATATATATATATATATATATATATATATATATATATATATATATATATATATATATATATATATATATATATATATATATATATATATATATATATATATATATATATATACAACAACAAAGAAATTAGTCGCGGGAAAATATTAAACAAGTAGAGCAGAATTATCGGTATAGCCCGCTTTTATGGAAGCAGCCGTTGACACGTGTTTCGGACTCTTTGGTCCTCATCAGAACGGCGTAGCCAAGCATTAGATTGAAGACTTGGAGATGAAAATAGCACAACAAACGAAATCCCCTGCTACGGAAGACAATCACACATTTGTGGCTTATTGTTTGAACTCTCCGGTTTGGGAGATTTGGTCAAACTTTGCCACGGAGGCGATTAATGCCATCCGCGAGATCTCAGACCGAGTAAATAAACAACAACAAAGAAATTAGTCGCGGGAAAATATTAAACAAGTAGAGCAGAATTATCGGTATAGCCCGCTTTTATGGAAGCAGCCGTTGACACGTGTTTCGGACTCTTTGGTCCTCATCAGAACGGCGTAGCCAAGCATTAGATTGAAAACTTGGAGATGAAAATAGCACAACAAACGAAATCCCCTGCTACGGAAGACAATCACACATTTGTGGCTTATTGTTTGAACTCTCCGGTTTGGGAGATTTGGTCAAACTTTGCCACGGAGGCGATTAATGCCATCCGCGAGATCTCAGACCGAGTAAATAAACAACAACAAAGAAATTAGTCGCGGGAAAATATTAAACAAGTAGAGCAGAATTATCGGTATATACGCCGTTCTGATGAGGACCAAAGAGTCCGAAACACGTGTCAACGGCTGCTTCCATAAAAGCGGGCTATACCGATAATTCTGCTCTACTTGTTTAATATTTTCCCGCGACTAATTTCTTTGTTGTTGTTTATTTACTCGGTCTGAGATCTCGCGGATGGCATTAATCGCCTCCGTGGCAAAGTTTGACCAAATCTCCCAAACCGGAGAGTTCAAACAATAAGCCACAAATGTGTGATTGCCTTCCGTAGCAGGGGATTTCGTTTGTTGTGCTATTTTCATCTCCAAGTTTTCAATCTAATGCTTGGCTACGCCGTTCTGATGAGGACCAAAGAGTCCGAAACACGTGTCAACGGCTGCTTCCATAAAAGCGGGCTATACCGATAATTCTGCTCTACTTATATATATATATATATATATATATATATATATATATATATATATATATATATATATATATTATTAGCAAACTACGTCATCCACTAGTATTGTTTTTGCCTGTTCTGTATTTTCACTTTTTCATCTTTTACTAACAATAAAAGCTCCTCTAGGTTTGCAAACCGACTTTCACTAATAAGTTGCATCACGAATTTCAGGAAAAAAAAAATATATATATATATATATTATATAATATTATATATATATATATATATATATATATATATATATATATATATATATATATATATATATATATATAAATATATATATATATATATATATATATATATATAAGGTCGGTTAAATTGGATAAAAGTTTCTAATTTTGGGGAACAATAATAAGTCTTTAAGATCTTAAATATCAATGTTTGTTTTCGAGATATTTGCCAAACACTTAAATAGTCGAATTTCGTTTTTTGGCTCTTCCGCCTCCATTTCGAATGATATTAGAAAAAGTCAGAGGAGTTTCAATAATGTTTCATATTCTTCATAAACTGAAACAACCAATTTCAATGCGACGTTTCGTTCATTAGATTCCATCATCAATTTTATTTTTTGAATTATGGGCTTCTACATTTTGTCAACAATTTTGGTAGCCACTGTTGTAACAAATTCAGCTATTAATTACAATACATGTATTTCTCGACGTTTTTCTTCGAAAAAACATCATCAATATTTGGTCGAACAATTACCGTTAGTGTAGTCTAAAAAAGGTAGGAACCAAAATTTTAGAACTCAAAGATACTCCATACATCTTTTGAAATTTTGAACGTGCCTATGCATTCCAGGGTTTTTGTATGAATATGAAAGAACTGTTCAAAAGCCAACTTTTATGGAACATAAATGTTTGTTTGTGATGTCTTCTGGCAAATAGAAATCTTCGAGAAAAAATTCTTGAAGTACTGAAATCGATTTATTGTTTCAAAATGAGCCATGAATTAACAGAATTATAAAATGTCAAATCTATTTACAAGTACATAAATAATTATTTGATTCCTGTGAATTTGTGAGGTGAAAACCATGAATTTTTCAAATGACGAGAAAGTTGATTTGCTTTTCGTATACGCGAAATATTTGAGAAATACTACTAGATCTCTAGCTATGTAAGTATAGGGAATTGTACTCCGAGAAGTATCAGCCATCCGAAAGATATTTTCAACGCATTGAGAGGACTTTACGGAATCATGGTTCATTAGAAAAACCCTCGAGTAAGAGCTGTACAGTAAATAACAGAGGTGGCGATACTGAAATTTACACTTTTTTTATTCGATTGTAATTAATAGCTGAATTTGTTACAACAGTGGCTACTAAAATTGATGAAAAAATCTAGAGGCCCATATTTAAAAAAATAAAGCTGATAATGGAACCTAATGAACGAAAAAACTTCGCATTGAAATTTGGTTCATATCAGATTATAACGAGTATGAAACATTATTGAAACTCCGCTGACTTTTTCTTATATCATTCGAAATGGAGGCGGTAGAGCCAAAAAACGAAATTCGACTATTTTAGTTTTTGACGAATATCTCAAAAATACACATTGATATTCAAGATCTGAAAGGCTTATTATTTCTCCCCAAAATTGGAAACTTTTATCCAATTCAACCGACGTTGTAGGTCTCTCCGTTTCCGAGATAGCAGTAGTGGGATCAGCTAAAAAAAACGGCCTGTAGGGGAGACTATTGTACCTTGGGCCATCTTGTACCTCAGGCCATCCAATCTAATTCATCTAATACATATTTAAAACTTTGGGTACTTGTATATACAACTGGCAACATTGTATAGGGTCTGGCGGTAACTGCAAGCAATCGAATGTTCGACGATTCACTCACAGTTTATTTCAAGGTTAGAGTTGTTTAGATACGGTTTGTAAATTTTTATTAGTGCAGTTTCTTGGTGATAATCCGTAAAGTAAGTAGTATTTTTTAATAAAATTTTGTACCCGTTGTCTGTAGACTTCCTTCAATATGTGGTAAAAATTTAAAACGCGAAATATTTCAATAACAAAATCTACATAAATTTAACAGACAGCCGGTTGCGTTTCGTACCTTGGGCCACTAACTAAACCTGTACGTTGGGCCCGGCCCAAGGTACAAAACTATGTTTTAAAATGAGTGTTACAAAATAATAAGTGCTTTGTTTTTCTATTTAGATGCCGAGAAGTAAAGAAGGAATCAAACGACTAAAAGTAAACATAGAGAACTTGACAAATGCAGTAAATGCAGTTTTACATGAAAATTTATCTACTCGGGCTGCTGCTAAACAATTTAATATTTCTAGAACGACACTACAAAACCATTTAAAGAAAAAGCAAGAAGATCAACCATATACATATACCAATAAATGTGATATTTGGAAAGTGTTTTCTGCAGAACAGGAAGAGATGTTATGCAAATACTTAATTAGTTGCAGTAAAATGTTGTATGGCGTTTCTATAAAAGTTGCTCGAAAACTAGCATATAATTTTGCCAAAGCCAACAATATAAAATGCCCAGCCTCTTGGGATAAATGGAGCCAAGCTGGAAAAACCTGGTATTATATGTTTATGTTTCGTCATAAAAAAAGTTTTAATAGACATAACGTGTCGTCCTTTTTTATTAAATATAAAGAGTTAATGGGCAAGTACCATTTTTCTCCTGAAAATATTTACAATGTAGATGAGAGTGGTATTTCTACAGTGCACACACCCTCCAAAATAATAGCTGTTAGGGGCATAAAGCAGGTGGGGAGTATGACATCTGGAGAAAGAGGTGTGAATACTACTATTATTGGTTGCATCAATGCAATAGGAAACTCTATACCTCCTGCTATGATTTTTGCACGAGTTCACTTTAAACAGCACATGCTGAAGGGTGCACCTGCAGGCACTTTAGGAATGGCACATGCTAGTGGCTGGTCCAATTCTGAGAAGTTCTTAGAGTTTCTTGAACACTTTATAAAACATACAAAACCTTCTCAAGATAATAAAGTTTTGTTATTAATGGACAACCACGAAAGTCATATAAGCATTCAAGCAATAGACTTAGCAAAACGATCAGGTGTGGTAATGTTTACTTTTCCACCCCATACGAGCCATAAACTGCAACCACTCGATAGAGGTGTCTTTGGACCATTTAAGAAGTTTTACAATGCAGTAGCTTGCGAGTGGTTGCAGACACATCCTGGCAAACCAGTGACGATATACGATGTTGAAGAAATAGTCGGACAGGCATATCCAAGAGCATTTACACCTCTTAACATTCAAGCAGGATTTAGGGCCTCTGGAATTTGGCCAGTGAATGAAAATATTTTTGGAGAAGACGAATTTTTAAGCGCAAGCGTAACTGATCGAATTCTACCTACAGTGAGTGTGCAAGATACGAACAGGCCCACAGAATCATTATGTAATGATCCTCAGAACACATTAGTCCAAGATATAGCATATCCCGGATCATCAACATCTGCTGGTCCTTCAGCTGTTATTACTTTTGTATCTCCAGAATTAATACGTCCATTTCCTAAAGCTACTGCCAGGGTTGAATCTAGCAGAGGTAGACGCAAACCAGGAAGATCCAGAGTATTAACCGAAACACCTGAGAAATCAGAAATAGAGGAAGCATATGAGAGGAGGCAGTCGAAAAAGAGAGAAATACAGAAAATTACTAGAAAAATTGTGGAAGAAAGCTCTACATCCTCATCGGAGGAAGACGAAGAAATGGAAATGATGGATGATTCTGATGATGATGTTGACTGGTGCTCTGTTAATAATGATGAAGAAAATGATGTGGAATTTACTACTGACAAAATATCTACGGGCGATTTTTGGTTGACTAAGTTAAACAGTAAGAAGAAAACACATTATTACGTAGCAGAAGTAATTGGTACAGAGAATGTTATAATCAAATATTTTAAAAAAATTGATGGTACAGACAATAAATTTTTGTATGAAGGAGAGAAAACATATTTAATTTTGAAAGAAGACTTTATTATGAAGTTACCTAGACCTACTAGTTTGGGAGGCTCAGCTAGACAGGCCTTACAACTTGCTTTTCAAATCAGTTTTGGTTCTTACCATGTTGAATAAAAATTATTGACAGTTTTCTTTCCTTAAATTTTACGTGTTTACTGTATTACTTTTTTAGTTGCGTTGAATAAAAAAATATAACATTTTTGTTGTATGGCCTAAGGTACAATACCTTGCTGCCCAAGGTACAAGATAGGTTTGGACCTTGGGTCATTTGACCGAATTTTTTTTGTCACCCTTAAAAAATAGCCCTTGAGTTTGTATGCCTTTTTTATTACCAATATTAGTAACAAACATCCTAATCTAGGCCCTGAAACCATTGATAGTTCACTTGCACATTTTTCTGTAGTAAAATATAGATTTTTAAGAAAAGCTGCCCAAGGTACAAGAGTCTCCCCTATATATATATATATATATATATATATATATATATATATATATATATATATATATATATATATATAATATATATGTACAAGCCATGGTAAGAGCAATGAAAAATATTTCGGAATAAGGTTATCAGGAATTGCCTGGATAATAAATAAATAAGGTTTGTGAAAGTTTTCATTTTATATGCATCTTCCAACATGTGTTGGTACATTTCATATCAACTTAATCTAAAATTCACAAGGCACAAAATATCATACTATTTTCGATTCTCATAATTCCTATAAAGTAAAATCCATTCTATGTATGGTCAAATGACAGCCTCTATTTTGTATATTTGCTCAATGCAGTTCAATTGAATGTATTTAGGCTGTTTTACCAAACACGTATTTCAAAGTCTATTACCATAATTTATAAAAGTTTTCACTTCTTCTCTCTGTGCTTCAGCATTTCTTTTTATTTGGTCTGCACTCAGCAAGTGCATGTAGATTTTAGTTTTTGTAGAAATCATCTGTAAATAAAAAATATATGAGTAAGAACAAATATACGTAGGGTCGTTCAAGAATATTCACTAATATTGAAATAAAAATCTTATTCATGTTAACTACATATACTTATATACAGGCTGGACCACCAGGAACTGCGTCGATCGATATCTCTGAAACTGAATTTAGGAAAAATTTGAAATTTTGGAAACCTACTAGATGTTTTAGGGTCTACTCAGCTAAAATATTTTCATCTATTGGGCATTTCCAGTTATACCGAAAATGTCACATATTTTAAATAGGACTCCCTATATATTATTACTTTTTTTAATTCTACCCAAGATTATAGGCAGATTTTATGCATCATGTCCTTTACCTAAGTCTTAGCGTTTTTGATATATTTAAGTTTTTATGTCAAAAATGATGATTGCAAGTCCTAAGATAATTATCAATTATTCCTATAAGAAAGCCCTTGTTACTTACTTTGGGTTGGATTCCTTATTGAGAAGGACTTACTTTAATAGATTTTGTACAATATTTTGATAACTAATCATAAAGGGTGTTCAAAAAATAAGACCTAAAATGAGATTGAGAAAACTGACAAAAATCAATTTTTTCTAATGGAAACCCCCATTTTTCTAATTTTGTAGTACTAAGCATCAAAAATTAAGGTAATTTCGTATGAGGTTATCTATACCTAAAATTTTTAGTTTTCGAAATATTGCCAATGTAATATTTTTTTATGGTCAGTTTCCAAAATTTCCAATTTTTCCTACATTTAGTTGAGATGTCAATCGCTGCAGTTCCTGGTGGTCCACACTGTATATACATATATGTATATATATATATATATATATATATATATATATATATATATATATATATATATATTATCCACCGGGAACCAAATCGATCTGTACTGTAGGTATACAGAAAACTGTTCATAGGAATATTTTAAGAATTTGACAATATACCTAGGTCAACGGGGGCAGATTGGCAAAAATAGTTATAAGTTAATGATACTTCCGGTTGTACGTGTCAACTTGCTTAGTTCAAGTAAAACATCCTATATATTGATATATTCAAGTTTTAATATCAAAAATTACGTTTGCAGGCTCTAAAATAATCATCAAATTGTCATTTTATAAGAATTTTGAACTATTTTGGTAAATATCAATACAGAGTGGTCAACACTTAATACCAGAAATGAAATTAAGAAAACTTTCAGGTTGTATATTTATGAAATTTTCAGTTTTTGAAAAATTGCCAAATGAATGCAGTAATAATTCTATTACAAATTTTAAGTTTAAATACATACATTATGTAGCTATGAAAGCAAAGAAAACCGAAACATTATGACGCTGTAATCGACGATTTTTTGCGTACGCGTTTGATGATCGATGGATAGCCAAAAATGATCCATTTCTTTGACCACCATGCTCCAGATCTTTCTGTGCTTGATTTTTTTATTTAGGGCACAGTTAAAAATCGAGTATATCATACGCAAGTAACATTTATGTAAAATTGTAATTTTAGAACTTCAGTCAATAAGATTAGCAACTCATGAACTACTGTTGCTCAGATGCGAAAAATGTCTCGAAGTCCAAGGACGTCGATTCGAACACTTACTATAAAAAATAATTTTTTTTTGAATTTTTTTATTTAGTGTTTTCCTTTTTTTAAATTAAATACACTGGTATTTTGAGATGGCCAAAGTTCTCGAAATTTTCTATACAATTTCAACATGATCATTGTTCACGAGAGGTTTATTTCTTTTGAATAATGCTTTAAAATATCCAGATTCCTTAAAATTTTCAATAATTTGGCATATTGTGATAGTTTCCGTTTCTGAGGAAAGCGATTAGCAAATGTGTCACATGTTCTTGATATTACTTTATCACATTGTCTATGAATAATAAATGAATGTCTGGAAAAGTGTGACCTGAATCTAGGAAGTATTTCGCAAAATTTGACTTCTCTTCATTTAATCTAAAAGAATGTTGATATTCTTTATATCGAGTAGCAAAAATGCATGTTTGTCCTATATAACAGTTATTACATTCATTACAACTAAGCTTATTAACTACGGATTTTTGATTAGGTATAGTTTTATCTTTAACATTAGAAAAATTATTGAGACATTTTTTGTGAAGGTTTGAAGGCTACTTTCATATTATTTTTGACGAGTAAGTTACTGAGTTTGTTGGAAATTGAACCAAAATGAGTTAATGATATACAGGGTGTCCCACCAGGAACTGCATCGATGGATATATGAAAAACTAAACATAGGAAATATCTGAAAATTTGGCTGTGTACTAATGTCAATGGGGGACATCCGGCTAAAATATTTTCAAGGTGATGGCACTTCCGGTTATACCGGAAGTAGGTATCAGCTTGCTTATTTCAAATGGGACACTCTGTATATTATTACATTTTTGGATTCCTCACAAAATTCTACATAGATTTTATATATAATGTCCTATACCTATCTTCAATTGTTTCGGAAATATTTGAGTTTATTTGTCAAAAATTACGTATGCAGATCGAGTAATAATCATATTTTTCTTCCAAAAAAACGGTATTACTGCCCAATCAAGATAAATTTCCTAATAGAGGTGGTTCTGTTTTAGCGTAAGATGAATAGTATTTTGACATTTAATATACAGGGTGCTCAGGAAAGTATTACAAAAATGGATGTTGAAAAACTACAAAGAGTCAATTTTTTCAAATGAATACCTACATTTTTTATTATTTTATTGGATTCAGTATCAAAAATAAGGGCTACTTTGTATAAGGTCGCCTATTCCTAAATCTTATAGTTTTCGAAATATTTGCAAATTAATTTTTTGTATTATATTTTTAACGGTACCTATTTGGTGATGGCTTGGTTTTTTGCGGATACCGAGCAGCAAAAATATCACATGTTCTTGTTATCACTTTATTACACTCTCCATAAATAATAAACAAATTCAGGTAATCTTCGTTTGTATAATTCAAACGACTTGGCATGATTGTGTTACTATATATAATAATTTTTCGAATAATGACATCTCTTTGGAATTTGTTTCCATGGTAACCTGGCCGAGAACAAATATGGCATCACACGCCTACTATTACAAAATTTCAGGAAATCATTTTTTTTAACCAAAAACCATTAATTTGCAAATATTTCGAAAACTATAAGATTTAGGAATAGGCGACCTTACACAAAGTAGCCCTTATTTTTGATACTAAATCGAATAAAATAATAAAAAATGTAGGTATTCATTTGAAAAAATGGACTCTTTGTAGTTTTTCAACATCCATTTTTGTAATACTTTCCTGAGCACCCTGTATATTAAATGTCAAAATACTATTCATCTCACGCTAAAACAGAACCACCTCTATCAAGAAATTTATCTTGATTGGGCAGTAATACCGTTTTTTTTGAAGAAAAATATGATTATTACTCGATCTGCATACGTAATTTTTGACAAATAAACTCAAATATTTCCGAAACAGTTGAAGATAGGTATAGGATATTATATATAAAATCTATGTAGAATTTTGTGAGGAATCCAAAAATGTAATAATATACAGGGTGTCTTATTTGAAATAAGCAAACTGATACCTACTTCCGGTATAACCGGAAGTGCCATCACCCTGAAAATATTTTAGCCGGATGTCCCCCATCGACATTAGTACACAGCCAAATTTTCAGATATTTCCTATGTTTAGTTTTCCATATATCCATCGATGCAGTACCTGGTGGGACACCCTGCATATGTTTGTTTTGGTAATTTGACGTGTAGGTATATTTGGTTAAGTGTTTTTTGTTTTATATTTATTGAAGATTTTGAAGTAGCATTGCCATAATCATTATTTCTTGCTATTTGTTTAATTTTATCGAGTTCTGTGCTCCTCTCATCTACTTCAAGTGGAAGAGAGAAAGCTCTATGTATCATTGACCGATATGCTGCTACTTTATGTGAAGTAGGGTGAATGAATTAATGTCAAAAATTGCAACTAAATGAAACATAGGTACAATACATGACGAAAGATTTTCTTTAACTTTGACCATGCAAACGCATTTTTATATTTAATAACAAATTTCAATACTAACCAATTTGTAGGCGTATTGTCATCAGAAAGAAGTAATGTTATACATTTTTTAAATCTGAACGAAATGCTCTGTCGGAAGACGCCAAGATTAAAAATAGCCGCAATAAGTAACAAATAAAAATGAGTATGGTTGAGCCAAAACGTCGAATTTCAAATCTTGAACAAGTCCTATCAGTTTTTTGATAGCTTCTTCAACAGAATAATCAGAAAATAAAAAAGAAAAATTGAAATTTTAGTTTATATCAGAAATCTCGAAAGCGGATTGAAGAAAATGGCTTTGCGGCATATTGTTCGACATATAAATAGGCAACCTTGCCAAAATTAAACTACCCACCTTTTGCCGTTTCGGAGATCCCTATGTTTGCCCAATAATCATGAGCATATTGTTTATCACAATCAACGGAAAATTATAAACATACTGTTTTGCCCTTATTTGGGGATCATCAGTATAGTCCATCCATCGAAAGTGATAACCACTTCCACTTTTCCTTCTAGTAACACAATGGCATATAAATATGTGCCACCAGTCGGAAACAAATGAACCACATTTTACAAATAGATGAAACATTTCGGCAACGAGAACTCGTACGTCCTGACATCCGAAGGTGGCTACTATAGTCGGAGGTTTGTTTGATTAGTTTCAAATAAATGTTCTAGTTTACTTCATTTTATTGCCACGGACGTGTCTCGATAACACGAAGAATTCTGATTTATATATATATATATATATATATATATATAAATTTTTGATTAATTAATCAAAATCATTGTAATTTATTATAACTATGTAAGTTCACTTATATAGTTATAGTTATAGTTAACTTTTAGGAGGCATCACTGAACCTCAATCAAATTTAGAATTGCGTTTGTGAATCTCGATTAGAATTTCAGAAAGTTAACCATTTTTCAACTACTAAAAATTAAACATTTCGTAAGTAACGCAGAGTGAATGCAGAGAATTTCACATTACAGTATTTTTCACAGAGTTTTTCAGGAAATAGGATAGATACCTACCAAATATACGTTATCACGTCTTGTTATCGATGAGGGTGAAAGTTCCATAGATGTAATGTTATCATCAAATGCCATAGATTTGACCGGTAGGATGTTGCTCTGACTAAGATCCCATACATCGATAGTATTTTCTGACGATCTCGTATAAAACATGCAGGGTTTCTCAAAAGACCACTGAACCTCAACACAATATGCGTTAATTTTTTTATATTTTTCGTTAGAAATTACCATAAGAGGTCTATAGGTTTTTCTGGAGTACAAGCTTATATTTCCATTCTTGAATGCAGCCAGAAAGTACATATGCGAGAATGGACAATTGCAAAGACACTCAACAGCTGAGGAATCTCCTGAAAAATTAATTGTTGCAGTGTTAAATTTTGAATGCAGCATGCGAATAGTCGGAGAAGACAGCCAGGATTCCAATATTGTTTCAATCAGAAGTAATAAAAATTATATAAAAATATTCAGATACTGTATTCAGCAGTAAAGAATAGTCGACATGTTTCGAGTTATGAACCCATTATCAAGACTGACTACAGGGGAGTCCTGTAGTCAGTCTTGATAATGAGTTCATAACTCGAAACATGTCGACTATTCTTTACTGCTAAATACAGTAGGGGAAGGACGGGTAAGACGGGGTAGTGGGCATGACGGGGTACCAGGCCTCTGACGTATTTCAAATTAACCTATCACTTTCGTATTCGCGCCTATTCATAAGCCGGCATGACAGGTATCTTTCGTGTAAGTCACAACTTCGCCGCTAGTCGTGTATTTATGCTATCGTAAAAAACGCGATTCAGACCGTTAGCACTAAAATTTCTTGAAATACTTTCGGCAGTGTGTGAACATTAGGTTTTGTGAGTTGCAAGTGACATTTGAGTTAATCTTATTAACAGTCTATTGAAGTAACAGGTAATAACTTGTACATTGAAGAAATATTCATAGTTAGTTTTATAATTGATTTTGAATTTCGAAACGGATAAACGGGCAAGATGGGGTATTGAGTACCTCATCTTGCCCGTCATAATATTGATCACTTTTATCTTCTTTTCTATTGTTTAAGGAGGGTTTTTAGATACAAACGAAAATCAGAACCAGGAAAATGGTCGGAGGATTCAATGGAAAGGGCTATTGAAGCAATTCTCAAGGGACAAATGGGGTATATGTTGGCTGCAAAGACCTTTTCCGTCCCACAAACTACCTTGGAGCGAAAAGTAAAGAAGGTTCATGAAAAAAATAATGAAATACATAATATAATTGTACCTTTGGGTCCTAAACTCCCTGTTTTTTCTCAAAAGGAAGAGGATGAGCTGGTGAGTTATTTACTAGATATGGAGAGAAGATTTTTGGCCTTACAACTAGAGATTTGAAAAAAATGGCTTATCAACTCGCTGTGCAAAATAATAAGTCTAGTCCATTCAATTCTGAGAATTGAGTCCAAGATCAAAGCAGCTTTATTGTGGTTAGTCTAAAGCAATTAATTCCTCTTCCAGTAACCAAAAAAACGGTGAGGATATCGAAAAGGCGAGGTAAAACTGCTATCATCACCTCTTCGCCCTATAAACGGGAGTTAGAAGAAACTATTAAAAAGAAAATTGACACTGAAAAATTGAAAAAACAAAATAAGGCAATAAGACGGATAAAAAAAGATGAAAAAGAACTCAAGGCTAAATCCTCACAAAAATTAAAATCGAAAAAACGTGCTAGACAATCATCGTCTGAAAAAAGTGACGATGACAACCAAGACACTCCATGTCTGTATTGCACAGGACTATATTTGGAGTCTAATGAAGGTTGGATTGCTTGCTCTTCTTGTCATAAATGGGCTCATTGTGGCTGCACAGGTGTCGGCGATGAAGATGCTGAAGCGACACATATTTGCGACTTCTGTATTCCCTAATGATAGAAAGAAAAACTATACCCCATCTTACCCTATAAGACCACCCCATCTTACCCGACCTATCGGGCAAGACGGGGTGATATCTCATATTTAAGAAATTTTTATTTTATTTCTAATGCCATTAAAGAAAGTTCCTAATTTCATTTTATTTTGTGAGACTAATAACCAAAGAACTGTTTGAAAATAAATGCCATTAAAAAAATATGCACCCCTATGATTTCTCGAGGTTTGATCCTTAGCTACCCCATCTTGCCCGACCTTCTCCTATCTAAATATTTTTTTCTGCAGCCGTCTCTAAAATACAATTTTCGGTATGATTTATTAAATCGAAAATATCACTTTACAGAAATCGTACCGAAAGTAGTTATTTTCGGGACGCTTTTATTTACTTTCGGCACGATTTCTTTACTCTCGGAATGATTTTGGGTATCTATGTAGGTGGCTTCGACAATAACGTGAACTTTGTATTTTATTATGACAGCGCTTGTCATTTAACGTTCGTGTGCTTTTTCGTCTTTAAAATCCAAAAAATGGAAATCAGTAGTAAAAGTGAGGCTGAAGTGATTCCACATGAGATTATTGAATCTGCTAAAGCGGCTATTTATGAATTATTGCCAGTAAAGTCAAGAGAGAGGTATGAATTGGTCTACAATTTATTTCAAAAATGGAGCAATGATGAAAATGTACATACTATAAATGAACAAGTGATTCTTGCATATTCAATGGAAAAATCTAAAATTTTAAAGCCATCAAGCCTCTGGAGCAAATACTCTATGCTTAAGTCCACATTTGATATTGAAAATATAGATATAAGCCGCTATTGCGAAGTATTGAATGAAGAAGAAATAGATCACTTCTTATCAGAAACTGAAGATAATATCTACCTAATGACAAAGGTAATATAATTATATCTAATTCCTCTTCTTCCTTGTGATTATTTTTAAGAAAATTTTAGGTTGCTTTAATAATTGGTGTGGCAGGCGCTTGTCGTCGTGAAGACCTTTGTAAAATTAATTTGGATGATATAGAAGAAAAAACAATTAGTTCCTAATTCTAAAACGAATATCGAAAGAACCTTTGTCGTCATTGGAGGAAACAATATTTTTTTATACAAAAAATATTTGTCATTGCGCCAAGCAAACACACCACATCGTAGATTATTTGTTCATTATAAAAACGAAAAATGTATTATACAACCTATTGGTATTCACACTTTTGGAAAAATCGGCTGCACAATTGCTGACTCTCTTAAATTACCGAATCCCAAAGAATACCTACACCGGGCACGCAGGAGCACGTGTACGCAGGAGCTCAGCCACTTTACTCGCTGAAAGTGGTGCTAGTACACGGAGGATGGAAATCAGCCAATGTAGCAGAGGGATACGTAGAAAATTCTTTAAGAAATAAAATTCACATTGCTTCACAGATTGAAATAGGCCTTAACGAAATTAATATCTCGAAAACTAGTACAATAATTAGTGACGCTTCTAATTCTTATTTCAACACTGCCACTTCTGTTAATATCCCTAGTAATATTAATATATAACTGTCATAATTGTGTGATTAATATTCATAAGTAATGTATTCATAAGAGTTATTGTTATATGTAATTGTCTATATAAAGTTCATACATTATTATCCATCGATATCTTTTTTAACCTACAAAACGACTACAGAAAAAATATTTTACGTAATACGATCCAAAAGTGATTTTACGGGACTCGCAGAATTCCAGGAAATTTCCTACTCGTCCCGTAAAATATCACTTTAGGAACTTGTTACGTAATAGTATATTACATAATAAGTGTGATAACTAGGTTTTTAGCACACGCTAAGTGAAGTTTGAAAAACGAGCCGCAGGCGAGTCTTTTCATTCACTTAAGTGTGCTAAAAACCTTTACCACGCGAGTTATGTATACTATTTTATCTACAACCGTTCGTTTTGATTAAATACAAATTAATTAAAGTCTAAAATTTCCCAACTTGGTCACCAGCAATGTTTTAACTTTTTTTATAGTTATGAAAATTAAGATGTCATAGCGACAAAAAAAGCAACGCCACTTGGAAGTTGTCAGTCAACATGTCAGTCGAAAATATGGAGATTTCACGGCTAGTTGAAGCTGCTACGGCGAACTTGCTACCACAGAAATCCGGAATTCGCTACGAAAAGGCCTATGATATGTTAATCGAATTGTGCTCCCATAAAAATCATTTCAATAAAAATCCAACAAAAATTTGTTTAATAATTTTTTACCGCACTAGTGCGTTAAAATGATTTTCACCGCACTAGTGCGTTAAACTGATTTTTACCGCACTAGTGCGTTAAAGTAATAGTTACCGCACTAATATGGGTGTGTGAAACATAATTTACGCACGGTTGTAGATAAATTACTATTATATAGTGAAACATAAGGCAAGTGTGTTTTGTAAGAACAATTTCTGGAGCTAATTTTTAAGACTTTGAATTTCTCTAATACCCAAAATTGAAATTTTAAATAGTGTTTGAAAAGTTCATTTGAAACACAAGAACAATAAAATATTTTATCTACGACTACTTTTTTTGAAGCTACTACGCCACTCATTTTAGTCCTTTTGCGTTGCATGACACAAAATTAACTGCAGGGTTTAGTTGGATAAGAGAAACGCAAGACAGAGAGAGATGGTGCCATATGAGGGATGCCTTGATGCCTATTTTCAGAAATGGACTGTGTAGTAGGCGTTTGAGATTGAAGGTTCAAGTTCAAGTTCTCCTAAAATTTCCACATTTTTCCTTACGACGATCATAATTAGGAATTCAACATTGACTAATAAGCTAGAAGACTAGACGACTTGTAATTCTTTGATAACTGCTGAAAGTAAGCCCAAACTTTCTAGTTCATGGCATTTTTCACTACTCTTTTATCACAGCGTTCCTCAAACCAATCGTAGGTTTGTTCTTATTTCAATTAAGATTTTTCAGGCAAGAGGAAATAAACGGCACTGCTCTCGGCTTCTACTATATAGGATGGAAGGCTATCTGAATAACTCATTTTGATCAAGTACATCAAATATTAGCCGAAAATTTTAATTAAAGGGCGTTGTTTACAAACAAACTGACTGGACGCTAAGTAGTTGTCAAGTTAATAAATATATTTCGTTAATTTCGTGGTTACATAACTCATGTTACGCACTCGTTCACAACTTACACACTTATATATTAATGATGCCTTTATCTCACTATTAAAAATTAACAAGTTCTGTACTTTTTTTATTTGTCAAATAATTTTTCTTACATTATTTTTCATACGGAAGATGAAAAGATACATTGAAGTAACAATGTTATCTCGATTTATCGATATAAATTACCATATTATTTTCTTTTTCTGGGATCGTTAACCGCGAGGTCCTTCTAGATTATTTCACAATACAATCGTTCAAAGAACTGTAGTTTTATCAAAATTGGGTGAAGGTGCAATTATATTGTGAAGTGTATTGAATAATTCATAACGAACGACTCAGCAAATTTAAGGAGCACTTTGTTTTCAGAGCATCACTGATACACAAATATTATCACATTATGCACAAATTACCGAAAGGAACCAAACTTACTTACTTAGAATCATTAGAAATTTTTAAACTCAATCATTATGCAAAAGATATCTTGCTGAACGACCAGATTCACTTGATATATTCTCCTATATTTAGTGTATTCAAACAATATCGATTTTTCTGAGAACATTTCATTGTACCAATTTGGGAAATCCACTTCTATTAGCCCTTCTTGAAATATGTTACTCTTGTCTATTCAGGTACCTGCAATAATTCTGTCCCAACCGTAAGCGCAAATCTATAATTCTGTATTCAGTTCTTAACTCAATCTGCCCGATGATGGTCTAGTGACCGAAATTGCAATCGCAGTGTTATATATTTCAAAGTATTTTTGTGATAATAAACGTAGTAAATTCAAATTTAGTTTTTGTTCAACAAATATTATCATTATACTCAATGAGATAATAAAATACACAATTTTTACAATTAGTATTGGGAATAAAATAAATTATGAGATTATCGAAAACCATCATAATCTCAGTACTAAAACTAGTAACCTTATGTAATAAATAGGAAAGAAGGCTACTAACTATCAATTTGGATATTAGTACGATAAAAAGTATTTTCCACAAGAAAACTGCGAAAATATAGAAATTTTTTTGGCATACCGATGTATACAGTAGAAACCACTCACTCTTGTGGATATGTTCCTTAAATATGTCACAAATACTTACAGAAACTAAGATTATTGAAAAAAAATAATTTGTATGGACCTCTATTAGGTAATTCGTTCCAAGGTTTCGAAATAAAAAAGGCTTAATTATGGGAAGCCCTCAGAATTACTTATGAACAGAAGTATTTATGGAGAATTTGAAACAATTAATTCATAGTCACCCTCTCAGTCGACTTGACAATTTTCCAACATGCATTAGCTTTTTATTACCTTATATAAATTTCATTCAGAAATGGAAAAAATTACTCAATCAATTTTTTTGATCCAAATCATTGGTTGAGTTATTTTTTCCATTTCTAAAGTGAAATTTATGCAAGGTAATGAAGAGCTATTAATGCATGTTGGAAAATTGTCAAGTTGTCGACTGAAAGGATGACTATGAATTAATTGTTCCAAATTCTCCATAAATACTTCTGTCTATAAGGGATTCCGAGGGCTTCCCAAAATTAAGCCTTTTTTTATTTTGCGTAAAGAGCCTAACAAAGAACGAAGTGAAAGCTTTCATCTAGATGTTGAAACTGCAAATGATCGAAGCTGAGTAAAAAAGGATAGGTACATAATTGCAGATTACTGCTGCAGTTAAAATGGAGTTTTTCAAAAATAAATTGGAGAATATGACTTATTTAATATGTCCTTCTTTTGTAATTAGATAAGAAGTGCAATATTCTCCTTAATCACGTATTGCATTTACGTTTGTCAGAAATATAAGAATTATAAAAATTCGTACATAGATTTAACTCATGCTAATATCGCAACATATATTTCAGTGAAAGGTTGTATTTTCGAAATTTGAGTTCCTTGACAAAAACTAATGCCACTTGATATTTTCGTTTAGATTCTCACATTAACATCCACCCACATGCCGTTTCTACTCTATTGTTTAATTGCGTAGGTAGGTAATTAAAAGTTAATAACTATTAATCTCCCAAACTCAGTCTTACGATTTCCCTAAAACTTTATACTAGGTATATATATATATATATATATATATATATATATATATATATATATATATATATATATATGTATATACATACTAGCTGACCTGGCAAACGTTGTTTCAATTATTAAAATGACTATTAAAACATATGGGTTGTTGATAGAAGGGTGAAAATTCAGAGTTGTAAGTATTTTCTAATGGAACATCAAAAAAAAATAAAAATGAAATATTTTGTCCAAAAAATTTATAAAAATGTTCATCGCTTAGGGGTATGAAAAATATATTACGACCTATTCTTAGACCGACTATTGTTATTTTCGATTGCCATCTTGCAACCCTATCGCGGATCTGTGGATAAAATAAATAGATAAAACTGAAAATCGCGATGGAAAAATAGGGGTTGATCGTAGAAGGGTAAAAAATTGAGAGTCATATTAATTTCTTCATTCTAAGTCATGACAAAATAAAAAAAAAATCTTGGCAAAAAAATTGAAAATTATAATTAACAAATAAAAAATAGGGGTTGATTGTGAAGGAGTGAAAACTCAGGGTTGTATGTATTTTTGAATGCTGTACCATAAAAAAAATAGAACAAAAAATTTTGTCTGAAAAATAAAAATAAAAAATTAAGGGGTGGATCACCCTTAATATTTAGGGAAATGAAAAATAGATGTTGGCCGGTTCTTAGACCTACCCGATATGCACACAAAAAACACCGTGACACGAGAATTTTATATATTAGTTATATATATATATATATATATATATATATATATATATATATATATATATATATATATATATATATATATATATATATATATATATATATATATATATATATATATATATATGTATATGTATATAGGTTAACTTATTATACCTGACGTAAGTTGTTTTATGTATGTTTTTTGTTTGTTCAAAAAACAGTGCACTATTATTCCATAATTTGTCCCAACAAAAGCAGATCCAGATTCCAGTTTTGGTAAAATGATATCTGTACATATAAGGTCTTTCATCTTAGGCAGCAATCCTCTCAATGAAATACTGAAGCTTTTGTAAAGTATAATATTTTCCATTGTTGTTCCTCTATTTTCTCCAACATTCAGATGTGGTTTGGTAATTAAACTCCAAATTATGATATCACCTTCGTAATCTAAGCTGCAGAGCTAGAGGTAAATAAGAAAATTATGGAACTGTAGAAATAATAAAAATCTGTTCTAAACTTATAACAATTCAAATAATCTTTAGACCTTATTTTGAAATTATTGGCAATTTGAATTTTGAGAGAAAGAAGAACGAAAGTGAGGCAGTGAAATTGTTCTGATTATTGTATTTATTATTTTTGAAAATAAATAGTGCTTCAGTGTAGATTCTCACATGAAGAATAGGCAGAGAATTACGTTTCTGGTGATCTTTAGAAATAAATGGACTTTTTGTTGTATGTGTTGTATGTAACTCTAATATATATATATATATATATATATATATATATATATATATATATATATATATATATATATATATATATATATATATATATATATATATATATATATATATATATATATATATTAGAGTTACATACAACACATACAACAAAAAGTCCATTTATTTCTAAAGATCACCAGAAACGTAATTCTCTGCCTATTCTTCATGTGAGAATCTACACTGAAGAATAGGCTTTACACTGGCTTTATCAAAACTTTTTCAAAATTCAAATTGCCAATAATTTCAAAATAATGTCAATAGTTTTGATGAAGCCACGAATGTCGTGGCGAAAAATCAACTTTTAAATAAAATCGAGTTTTTTGAGATTCACCAAGCCTGTTATTGCTAATAATTATCAAAAGATATATATATATATATATATATATATATATATATATATATATATATATATATATATATATATATATATATATATATATATATATATATATATATATATATATATATATATATATATATATTTATATATATTTATTTATATATATATATATATATTTATTAATTTCTTTATATATATTTATATATATATATATATATATATATATATATATATATATATATATATATATATATATATATATATATATATATATATATATATATATATCTTTTTTATAATTATTAGCAATAACAGGCTTGGTGTATCTCAAAAAACTCTATTTTATTTAAAAGTTGACTTTTCGCCGCGACATTCGTGGCTTCATCAAAACTATTGACATTATTTTGAAATTATTGGCAATTTGAATTTTGAAAAAGTTTTGAAAAAGCCGCGAATGTCGTGGCGAAACGTAAACTTTTTAATAAAATCGAGTTTTTTGAGAGTCACCAAGCCTGATATTTCTTATCATTATCAAAAAGTTAAAAATAGCTCACAGGCAACAACAATACAAATAAATATACATATATATATATATATATATATATATATATATATATATATATATATATATATATATATATATATATTATATATATATATATATATATATATATATATATATATATATATATATATATATATATATATATATATATATATATATATATATCTATATATATATATATATATATATATATATATATATATATATATATATATATATATATATATAGGTATATATATATATTTATATATATATATATATATATATATATATATATATATAAATATATATATACCTATATATATATATATATGTATATATATATATATATATATGTATATATATATATATATATATATATATATATACATACTTTTAGAACCTCGCCGAATAACAAAATTTGATACATGAGTCTTTGTTACTTTCGTTCAATCAATTATTCAATTTTGAATTGTAAAAATCTCTAAGTTATTAATTAATTACAAAGAAACCGAATCTTTAATTTTTAAAAATGTTAGCTCTATCCTTGAGTAGCGCAGTTGAGGTTGTGAGTATTGCTCGAGAAAATTCACGTAATCTCATTCGATTTTCGTGAATATTTTTTGTTTTTATTCTTGAGGTATAAAGTACTGTATTATGAATATATTTCTAAATGGACGTGTCTCATTCGCAATACTTAGTAGTTACCTTCTTGATGTCATTGAAGATAAATAGATATTTTCGACCGAATATCTCACATTCAACGAGATTAGTTTCAAAAACTGGCTTTTACCGGTACATCCAATCCCTAGTCCAAAATAATTGATCAATCCATTCGATCACAATATTATTGGGATTATTTTTTTCGTATAATTTTCAACCAATTAGAACCATCAATTTAGTTAAGTTACCTTGTATAATTTCGATAATACCTGATTATACATATAGACCGTGAGCTAGCGCACATGAATTTGGAGTCATAGATAAATGTCTGGCATTTAGAGGTATGAAAAGTGTGATTCAGTTGATGAAAATAAGGCTGGTTTGAAGGGCCGACCCGTGTTCGAAAATTCGGAAAATTATTTTCCTTTTGCATAGATAAATTAATTTTTCACTGATCTCAAAGTGTCTGGCATTTGATACAGAAATAGACATCAATAAGTAACTCCCAATTTTCAAATGCCAGACGGTTTCAAATAGTCGAAAGGGTGATTCATAGGGGTGAAGTTGCAGAACGAAAAACAAAAATTCATCGTTTTCTTTTTGTCTGGCAATCGAAACAATGAAAATTATCGTCATGAAAATGATGAAAAAAAATTGCCAGACGGTTTCCAGTGTTCGGAGTCGAGTTTCTCTGTGGAAAATTATGTGAAAATTTTTTACATTTTTCAGTGATCTTAATGTACAAAATAAGAGGGCCATTGTGTTTGCGGTATGATAAAATGTTATTAATTTTTCAACGCCAGACAAATTGGCCGGTTCGAAAATTTATAAATCTATAAAAAAGTTGTTAAATAATTCATAAAAAGTTCATTTATTAAATGTTTCAAATTTCACAAGATTTAAAACAGCGTTTTATTAACCACTATAAATCCAATGACTCCCACAGGAGTCTGTTTACGTTGCTTTTCAAAACCAATAAGTTCAAAAGGTGACCTTATTGATTTAAAGTGGCCTTGCGCTCAAATGGAATCCTAACCTCACAAAAAAAATTTTCGCGGATCTTGCTCAAGAATAGTCTTTGGTAGTCGTTTATTAATCAGTTGTATTATTGTTTAACAGTGCCTTGACTCATGTTTGAAAGGATTGCCAGTTCTCTAAGCTCTTCGCAGAAAAGCAGATTTTTTATGAGTTCATTGTTGTTTTGAAATTCATCATTTTGAATTTGATCGTCGTTTTCGTAGATTTCTTTCTGTAATTCCCAGGCATTGCTTTCATAATCGAACGGATTGAAAGATGAAGTGAAAGGACACTCTTTATAAGTAACGCTGGTTTCAATTGCACTATGGTTTTCTTGCACTGGTTGAAAAGAGCTTATCTCAGTTATATCCCCTCCACATTCATCTGAATGTGGAGGGGATATTTAATTAGTTTTAATGAAGTCGTCCAAAGACCAAAAGGTATTTCTTTTAACCAAATTGACTAAATTAAAACCTTTTAAATCAATAATACTCTTAATGTACTCATTAAAAGGTAAAAATTATGTTTTTGGATTTGATGTGGTATTATATTGAATGTATTGTCTTAGGATAAAGTAGTGTTTCTAATGAGTTTTAAAGAATACAACAAGGGTACCTACTCCATAAAACTGCATTAAATCTTTTTTTCCCAGAACGGATTGTTTTAAAACCAACTTGCTATTTAATTCTTAATAATAGCAAATTAGTTTTAAAATAGCCAATGTTAAGAGTAATATAAAACCAGTATAAGATCAATAGGACATTAAGAGCAAATAGCCTTTTTATTTTGATTTAAAGAGTGCATTGAATTCTTTGTTTAAGAAAAAGTGGTCTTTAAGAACTTTTAGTTTATCTTAAGGTTACTTTAAATCCTATGTCGATTTATTGAACATATTAAAGCATTTTTAAAACCTAAATAAATAGAAACTGTCTTCAAATTGTTACTTGGGCAACCAGCCCATAAAAAATTGTAAATGGCGGACATAAATAAATGGTGTAAATTAGACAAAAAAGGAAATTTTTCATTATTTTTTGCTATCTTTTCAATTAATTTATACATTTTCGAACAGCTCAACTTGTCTGGCATTTGTATATTGTATTTGTATTTGTATTTCTAATTGAAATACAAATTGCCAGACAAAAATAAATCAATGAAATTTCAATTTTTTTTTACGAATTTTCTTTCGTCTGGCACCATTTTCCCATTTGCCAATTTGTCTGGCAAATTTTTTGTGACGGGAAATGTGTGTATCAACTTTAAGTATTCAAAATACCAGACAAATAGTGATCACTGAAAAATGTAAAAAATTTTCACATAATTTTCCACAGAAAAACTCGACTCCGAACACTGGAAACCGTCTGGCAATTTTTTTTCATCATTTTCATGACAATAATTTTCATTGTTTCGATTGCCAGACAAAAAGAAAACGATGAATTTTTGTTTTTCGTTCTGCAACTTCACCCCTATGAATCACCCTTTCGACTATTTGAAACCGTCTGGCATTTGAAAATTGGGAGTTACTTATTCATATCTATTTCTGTATCAAATGCCAGACAATTTGAGATCAGTGAAAAATTAATTTATTTATGCAAAAGGAAATTAATTTTCCAAATTTTCGAACACGGGTCGGCCCTTCAAACCAGCCTTATTTTCATCAACTGAATCATACTTTTCATACCTCTAAATGCCAGACATTTATCGATGACTCCAAATTCATGTGCGCTAGCTCACGGTCTAATAGATTGACTACCAATCGAAAACTAACAGGACAGTCAAATTTTGACGTTTATCAATAACTGTTTGAAATGAGTCGATTCGGAGAATTTTACTTAATATACTCAACAAATAATCGAATCAAATACAATGCGTACTTCAAAATAAATACGGTTATACATCTCAAACTTCCTGCATAATTACAAATCGTGTCAGTTTGACAGAATAATCCTCCCGCTTCGCGGTCGGAGTATTTAGTCTGTCAAACTGACACTCTTTGTAATTACCCAACAAGTTATCGATGTATAACCTGATTATTTTGAAGTACTTATATTATTACTAGTGATATAACTCATGTATGAATAAGCCAATAGAATCCGTGAATTTTGCATACAGTAGTTAGGTGAATATACGCTTGACGACGTGATATAATCGTTTTGGTGTTTCGCCTCGTGTCAAAGTGTGAATGAGAGGCCTCGGTAGACCAGCGGTAAGGAGTACCGCTTGTAAGCCGAGGATGTGGGTTCGAGTCCCACCTTGCTCTTGGGTGTTGTGTATGTCCGGAATTTAGTGGTTCTATTTATACGATAAATTGTTGGGTAATGTACATCGTTTACAAGCCCATTGGCCGTTCGGAACCGGCGTTAAACTGTAGGTCCCTCGAGATAAAAAAAAAAAAAAAAAGTGTGAATGTATTGAGGATGTTTTGACGTTTGTCAACAAAAATTAACAATTTTTATTCGTTATATAATCGTAACGAATGCCATTCGAGCAATCGAAAATAATCGATTATACTGACCTCGTCACTCGACGTATTTTCTTAAAACACGCAAAATACGTCTCGTGGCTCGCAAGTATAATCGATTATTTTCGCTGCCCTTGTGATATTAAAACTGAAAATATTTCCTTCATTAATCCTTGATCCATTTTTCAAAGTCATAAGTTTCGAATAATGAAATGTTACTAACTTATAACAAGGAATATTTCATAAAGTAGGTTTCTTGGAAAAAATAAATCTATAATATTTGAAATATTTTTGAATCCCCATGAAAAAAACATTATTCAACAGTCGAATATTTTACAACTATTATAGTGAAAAAAATTTATTCCAAGCAAGTAAATCCATGTTAAAATTGAAAAAATGATCATAAATCAGCCACATTTCTATGAAAATCATCACACATGCTAAAAAATATATATTATACGGAACCTATTTACATTTTGTATCATTAGAGGTCAAATACTTACCACATTCATTACATATAGGTTCTATTATCTGCTTACGCAGTCCCAGATAAATTTCGATAGTTAAAAGAGGTCTCAAAAATTAATTTTTCATTACACAAAACCAAATTTATCGCTAGTAGATAAACTGCCTTGTGCTATGTGAAATTTTTAATTCTAGCTATTCATTAATGAATACCAAAAAATATACTGTGCGCGTTTTCTAATAAGCAGTAATAATATGTATTTTTTTTTATTTTAGGAATTCTTATGTGTTTGACCTCTATGCGGAACAAAGCACTAGAGCAAAAATACTTAATGAAAAATAAAAAATTGCTTACTTGTTTGGCTTGACTTGGTTGTTTCTCAATATGAAATGAATTATGGATATTATTTTCAAAGACTAGTTGAATAGCAATAACTTTGCAGAAATGGCCTATTTCAATTTGCGTCATAAATGTTGGAGTTCTCATATCCCTTTCTATAAATTGGAACATGTCACAATTCGTCCATAAACCTATTTCCCAGAGCACCAAAGATCTGCAAAAAATTAATTTTATGAGAATGAAAGGTTTTTTGGTGATTATTTTATTTTTGTGAAAGAAGGCCTGTTTCAACAGTTGAATTATTTTAACAGAATAAATTAACTTCCCTTTTTTCAATAAAACTTGATTAATTATAACCGAAGGTTGTAGTTTGCAGAATTCGAGCTCGATGAAAGAATAAAGAATAGACAATCAGAAGACAATAAAAGTACGCTAGAGAAATCCACCAGGATTCTTGAAAATGTTGCTTTCTGAACACATTGAATTGTTAATTTTAATGATCTCTACTACAAGGTATCAGCTTGTCTTGAAGACATATTTGGATATGCGACAAAATATCCCAAAAATAGCAAATTAATTATTTTCACTACTAACAAAGGATCTATTTTTTAAAACTGTTACCTTGACCTATTCAAAGCAGTTTTTCTATAATTTGTTTAACAGCAAATGTTGATTCATTCTGTTTTCGTGGATATATATATATATATATATATATATAATATATATGATTTTCTCATTCCGAGAACCAAGTTTTTTAAATGTTTCCGACCGCGGAAATCTTTCTGAACATTATATATATATATATATATATATATATATATATATATATATATATATATATATATATATATATATATATATATCGTTGGATATATTCGTTGGAAAGCATTAATTTAATCGTAGTGTGATCGAAGTGACTAATGGCCGAAAACAGGTTGTTTACTTATATTGCTCGCGTATTGTTTTAAAATGAGTTTGGTTACTAAAATTAATTTCAAAAATTTCAATGGTGATTTAGTGGAAAATTTGTTATCCCATAACTTCAGTGCACTAAGTTGTGAGGATAAAGTTTTGATAAAAACATTGCGACCTACCCCTGAATTAAACAATTTGGTGCAGCGTAATAGACAACAAAATCGCGGTTTTAATACAAGAAATTATGAGAGACATCCTTGCCTAACCGGATCACAGGTAAAAAATAAATTATTTTGTTGGCAGTGTTTACTTTTTACTAGGGAAAATGTCTCTGTTTGGGGCCGCTTAGGATTTGAGGATTTAATTCTATACCTAGTTGAAAGTGAGGAATTTTTCACCGATAAAGTAACTTTAAATACCGCACGCGGATTAATATATTACTTACAAGATAAGGAATTTATATATATTTTAAACATCTTCAAATTAATTTTTGAACAAACAGAAATAGTTTTTCAAATCTTACAGCACAAGTTTTCAGATGTAATTTACTCACGAAATCGGCTCAAGTTTCTTTTGGAGAAAATTTCAGAATTTCGTGCAGAAGTTTATTTCAAAAAACTATTTTCTGTATTTCAAACTACTGATGATACGACTCAATTTAGCGCAAAACGAAAGAAATTCAGTTACGCAGATATGGAGCTTCACTATAAGCAAATATTTTATGCAATTTTGGATACTATTAGGGGTCAAATAGAAATAAGGTTCTCTGATTTGAAAGAACTGCATTTCTTCGACTAACTCAATACAAATTTGTTTACCGGATTTTCGGCTAATTTTCCAGATAACCTTTTGGAAAATTTATGTCAAAAATACACTTTTTTTGATAAGGTGGCCATAAAAAGTGAACTGTGTGTTGTTTATAATGACAATGAAATTTTGGGGCAAAATGAAAATCATGTGAGGACTATTAAATACTTTTTTGATAATGATTTGAATCAAGATTTACCCCAAGTTTATAAACTCTATAAAATGTCTAATTGTTTCTATCCCGGTGACATCGGCTTCCGTAGAGCGCTCGTTTTCCACTCTTAAGAGAATTAAAACTTATTTACGAAATTCAATGAGCCAGGATCGTTTGAAAAATATTAGGTTGTTGTCTATTGAAAAGGAATTGGTAAAACTTTTGGCGAAAGACAAAAAATTTTATGAGGATATTATAGATCATTTTGCTAACGTTAAAGATCGCAGAATCCCGCTAATCTTCAAAAATATATAATAACTTTTTATTTGCTCTCACCAGCTCTTAACAAATTCGTTAAGTAGGTAGGTAGGTACCTATTTTGTGAAAGAAAAAAAATTTTGATAAATAGATGAATTGAGTTTTTGTGAATATTGTAAATAGGAGTTGTAGGTCTCAAGGTAGACAGTAATTATAAGGCGGTTGACCTTGAAATCCTAAAAATTTTCGCCTATGGTGTATTTTTTAACACCTCTTGTAGCCTCCTTAAACCAAAACCTCACGAGCTGCCACTGATATATATATATATATATATATATATATATATATATATATATATATATATATATATATATATATATATATATATATATATATATATATATAATATATATATATATATATATATATATATATATATATATATATATATATATATATATATATATATATATATATATATATATATATATATATATATATATATATATATATATATATATATATATATATATATATATAACAGAATTCTTCGTGTTATCGAGACACGTACGTGGCAATAAAATAAAGTAAACTAGGACATTTATTTGAAACCAAGCAAACAAATGTCCTAGCGGAGCTGGTTATACGAGTTCACGAAACATCGAAACATCCCCATATACCTTGTCGTCTCATGGTATATGGGGATATTTCGATGTTTCGTATTACCAGCTTCGCTAGGAGGTTTGTTTGATTAGTTTCAAATAAATGTCCTAGTTTACTTTATTATATATACCTATTTATATGTATATAGCTGCATAGTGACAAAGAAACAATTTGTGAGTAGGTACTTCTATTAGCGCGGTCTGTATGTATTAATTAACATGAATATTAAACCATAGCGCTTGACTTACCCATTTTCAAGGCCTGCCACTACGATATCTGAATCTGGTCCAAAGCAACAACTTGTAATTTTTCCATAACATGTCATTTTCAGCTTGGGGAGATCATCATTCACGTTCCACAAACAGACAATACTTCTAGAATTCTCTTCATTGGCTTCATCGACATGAACAGAGAGGAACATTGAGGGATTCCTTGCGTTAAACGATACATATGAGATATTTTTCTTATCTAGTAGTAATTGTGGAGGTGAGTCGAACTGGACAAAACCGTTGCTAAGAATATTTTTGGAATTCTCCTTTATTCTATGAATAGGTGGTTTTCGTTCTTTGAGTATATTAAGAATCAATTCAACCGAAGCAGTCAAAAATATTTTCAGTTTACGTTCATTGAAAGAAGGGATAATATTTTCTACATTTTCCTCTGAAATTCTATCCATGTCTGGACCTACACCCTTTAATTCATATTTGTAATAACAAGATTTCAGGTTTGAGATGTGTGGAGGCATTTGCACCCATTTCGAACACATTTCAATGGTATCTGTTTGCATTTGGTCATCAACGTTATCTTCGTCAGTTTGAACTCCTTCTTGAATCGAAGTCAGATTACCGAAATGCCTGATGTAGTTTTCGTAAGATACAGGCAGAAGATCGAAAATTATGAAATTGACATGATCTAATTTGATCATGTTCAAAAGTTCTTCCCCGCGTTTTTTTCGTTTTTCTCTACATTTTCTCAGATCATGTTTCTTTCGAGCTTCAGCAAAATTTAAAAATTGTAAAGATTTAGATTCCTCGAATCCTTCATCAGATAATGAGGTGAGGTTACTTTTAAAATTCTTTTCTATAGTTTTCATATGTATATTAGTTATATTATGATCAATTATTTCTTGATTATTCGCAAATTCCTGTTTTACTTTATTTTCATCCAAATCAAAGTTTCCGGAATCTAACTTCTTCTCGAAACATTTATCCATGTGGGAAGATTGTTCTTCGTTATTTTCGCTAGCAGCGGAACTACTAGACGATATTTTTTCTGTGGATATATCAGATATATCGTGAATAGTCGAATCAGAACTGCTACAGTTTTCAAAATCTGATTCGTATGATTCGAAATCATCTTCATATTCGACAACCTCTTCTTCTATACTTATTTTTTTCTCTTCATTGTATTCAGGCTCGCGTGGAATTGTTTTGATGTTTTTTGGGCATTCAGGTCCAGCAATGTTGTGATTTACGATACTACCTCTTCTCAACGTTGATGTACGAGGACGTTCTGAAACTGAACTCGACTCTGAGAGATCGAAGTCTTTACTTTGATTTTCCGTAGATTTTTCATCTTTAGGATTAATTTGTATATCTTTTATTTCATTACTGATGAGTCCAGTTCTTCTAGGAACCTCATTATTCAATTCTTCATATTTATTTAATTGGTGGAGAACTTCGGAGTAATTATTTTTGGCCGAAAAGAATTGTGTTCTGGTAACTCTTTTACTTGGAGGAGAAGATATTTTTTCCACTTTGGTTTTAGAGGTTGCTTTCATAGGCTTTCTACTACTTCCAGTTTCCTTAGTCAATTTTTTGACACTTTGTAAACTCACTGATGCTGTTGTTGTTTTAGCTCCATTTGAATCTTGTTTCTGCCTTAGAAATTCATCTTTATATTTTTCAAAAGATTTCTTCGTATTTCTGGTGGTATTTTTGTCTTCTGTTTTCGAATCATTTTGATTTTTACGGGATAAACTTCTAGGAACATTGTGCTTGAAGAATAATAAATATCATCAAAAATTAGTATAATCATGTAAACGTTAAAGATAATTCTATAGTTCTTTTAATTTATTTTAGGTAGGCGAAAATATATTTCCGAAATAAAGATATTTGAATTATTTTTGAGTTGCTGAGATTGGCTGATTTTCAAAAAAAAAAGCAATTTATTTCCAACAGGGGTACCCAGTTAGAGGAAATGTTAACATAAATTATATACTATCTTCTAAGTGATAGCAAGTAAGTATCTCGTACAAATGATAAATGATAAATGAAAAATATACTTAATTACCAAATATTAATACACGTAAAACCCAAAAAAAAAGTATTCAAATAGAATTGACTAACATTATCGTAACGTAACAATACAACACGATTATTATATGTTATTAACAATACATGACATAACAGCGCTCAAAGAGTCAAAATGAATATCACACACCCTACAAATTTTGTTGAAGCTATTGCACATAAAATTTACAGGTGATCGTATCATAACATTTGTTCGCGATGCTTCGCAATAAAATTTCAAACATTGTCGGCCTCCGATTCTAGGTACTAGGAAATTTATATCGTTTAGAAGAACACTACTATCGATATTGTTGTTAATTAATTTATACAAGAATTTTGTACCAAGTATAATTCTTCTTTTTTCGAAAGATATCATTTCAAATCGCGACAACAAAATGTTATGATCGATACCTCTTACAGGATACTGTCCATCGACTTTTAGACATAAATATTTCAGGAACTTTCTCTGTACACTTTCAATTGACTGTTTTTGGTAATCGTAGATTGGGTTCCATATCAAAGAGCCATATTCTAACCTGGATCTGGCATAAGCAAAATACAGCAACTGTGGCAATATTTTTAAAGTTTTTACTATTTCTGTGAATGAAACCAAGCATCCTATTCGCGTCTGCAACCGTATTTTTCATATGTGTGTTGAATGTAAGTTTACTGTCATATGTGATACCAAGGTCTTTCATCTCTAGTACGCAGTTAATTATTTTATTGTCAATTGCGTAACCATATATCAAGGTGCTCGATTTCTTTGTAAATGATATTATGTTACATTTTGTCACATTCAGTTGTAGACGATTATCGTTACACCAAAGTTTGATTGAGTCCAATTCGGACTGTATTCGGTGACAATCTGTAATGTCATCGATTTTATAATATAATTTAAGATCGTCGGCGAATAGTAGGCTAGGAATATTCAAAGAGGTTGCCAAGTCATTAATAAATATTAAGAACAGAAGAGGCCCCAGATTGGAACCTTGTGGCACGCCGGACGTAACTACGTATGAAGCAGATTTAAAAGATTCATATTCTACAAATTGTTTTCTTTCAACTAGATATGATTTCATCAAAATTAGCAGTTGTCTAGAGAAACTCAATTTTGTTAATTTATTTAGAAGAATGTAATGGTCTATTTGATCGAAAGCCTTTTGAAAATCTAAGTACACAACATCAACTTGCTTTTGTTTGTCCAGATGAGTACAGAGATATTGATCTAAACATGCAAGATTTGTTATACATGATCTCTGTTGAACGAAGCCATGTTGAGTAGGCGAAATAACTCTCCGAACATGAGAGTACATAACATTATACAAACATATCTCGAAGAGTTTGGAAAAATTGCATAAAATAGAAATAGCCCTATAGTTCCTGATATCGCTAGAGTTTCCTTTCTTTAATATTGGGAAGACTCGAGCTGTCTTCCACAACTCTGGGAAAACACAGGTTTTCAAAATAAGGATGAATATTCCCATTAGAGGTACCGACAGTACTCCAATACAGTCTTTTACTACAAGACTGGGAATACTGTCGATACCTGCTGTGAGTTTGTTTTTTAGTTTTTTTGAGGCAGTAATAATATCAGTTTCAGAAGTAGCACCTATCTGTAAAATATCTAGATCTAAATTATTAGAGATTTCTCGAATCATGTTTTCATCAGAAGTCAAGTATACACTTCTAAAATACCTTGCGAATCCGTTGACAATATCCTCAGGCTTGTCATGTACCTCATCGTCATATTTCATTATACCCGGTATACGGGAGTGACCTTTTTTACTGTGTATGAATGACCAGAACTTCGAAATAGTTATATGCTATATCTATTTTATTTTTAACAGTCCTTCTCAGTTCCGAAAATTGATTTTGATAAAAGGCTGTTTTATGTTTTTTATAGTTTTTATGTGCCGTCTCCTTCATTTTTATGTGGCTAATAACATCAGCGTCGAACCACGGGGGAAATTTACGTGTTTTTACTGTTTTTAATGGAACTGTTTGAATAAAAATATTTGTTAATTTATGATAGTGTATGTAAGTCACATGCCGAGTTTACATCGGTACTTTCAGTGACGTCACTCCATTCGGTTATTCTTATGAGTTCATACATAGTTGGGAAGTTTGCCTTACGAAAAGTACAGAAAGTACAGGATGGTGAACATCTATGTTAACAAATGGCTGCTCATATTTAGATACGATACAATCTTCACAATTGGTTATGACAAGATCAAGCTTGCGATTATTAATGTTTGTTATTGAATTGTACTGTTGAGAAGCAGTTGCTTGCATAAAGTTGCGAACGCATTGAAATTTAGTGTCGACGAAAATATGAAAACCGTTTTGCGTGATTATATTATTTTAAAAGGAGAAAATTCAAGGCGATTCAGTATAATTGTGCACCTCCATAGGAATATATCAAATTCATCCTCTATAGACGAGGCAGCTACTTGAGTTAAAAATGCATCGAACATTCTTACCTACCTTGACGATAAATATTAGAAAATTCAAAATGGTTATCACAATCGACGAAAAATAAAAGACTGTTGTTTGGCCTTATCTTGAGGCTCATCTAATGAATGTGACAACCATCCAAACATTTCGAAACGTTCTTGTTATTTTCCCTACGCAACACCATGGCATATAAGTACGTCAAAGATAGCGTCGGAAACAAAGAAACCAGATCCTTAGGTTAGGCGGAAACTCAATCCACCGACAACTCGTAGGACCTGACGCCAGAACGTCTCTATCATCTTGTGAGGAGAGGTAAAGGAGCTTCATCATATGGATGTAACACATTCTCCTACATACTACCGCGGTAGCAAACGCTCCCAATTATTATTCCCCTATAAAGATAAATCAGTATTAATGAAAATTGGTTATGAAGGTCCTACATATACAATTTTAATTTATATTAATTTACCCTTATATGGAAATAATTCTGAGCGTTTGCTACTGCCTTGAAGTGTAAATGTATTACATTAATATGATGTAGCTATTAAAACAATAGTTAAAATTAACAATTTACACATTTATTATAAGAAATAACGTATGACGCACGTTTCGGTGGAACTTCACCTTCTTCAGATGCTAATGGCAAACTAACTATGATTCTCTGTTATATCGAAAACAAGAAATGACAAATTATGTAGAAGAGGTAAATACAAAGATGGTTACAAATAATTATTAGAAGAGGGAAAAACCAATTCTGAACTGCTAGTCAGGTAGTTCGGTAATTTTGAAAAGATTAAGAAGGGGGCTTGAAGTATGATCGATTTGGCTATTCAATAGGAGACCGGAATGCTTGTATTTATTTATCTGTAATGGTTCTAAAAAATTAAATTTAATTCCCTTACTTTCAGTATTTAATATTTTAAAATCGAAATTGAATGTGTGATTTTCTTGGATCAAATGGTTTGCATAATGTGAATCCGACTTCTGATTAACAAAGCTACGTTTGTGTTCTGAAATTCTAGTTTGAAAACTTCTGAAAATTCTACCAATGTAAAACTTATCACAATCGCTACAATTAATTTTATAAACTCCTGATTTATTATCTTTATGACCTTTGGATTTATTATTTTTTATATGATTTCCTAAATTATTACCGGTACGATAAGCAATGTTATATAACATTACCGAACTACCTGACCAGCAGTTCAGAATTGGTTTTTTTCCTTTTCTAATAATTTTTTGTAACCATCTTTGTATTTACCCCTTCTACATAATTTGTCATTTCTTGTTTTCGTTATAACAGAGAATCATAGTTAGTTTGCCATTAGCATCTGAAGAAGGTGAAGTTCCACCGAAACGTGCGTCATGCATTATTTCTTATAATAAATGTGTAAATTGTTAATTTTAACTATTGTTTTAATATGTTTATTAATTTACACCAAGTATCGGCCCAATCAATCCGAAAAATGATGTAGCTACCTTAATCTTGTCTGTGAAATGGTAGCTATCTTCAGGCGTAAGGACATACGAGTTGTCGATACTGGACGTTTCCGTCTGACTTGAGAACGCGATTCCTTTATTCCCGACTGGTGGCGCTGTGACATATTTAAATGCCATGGTGTAGCGTAAGAGAAACTATGGATGCAAGATTAATATGAAGAAAATATGTAAACGAAGCACTACTGAAGACAAGAGCCGCAATGGCGCAGCTGTATCCACTCATCAATAAGAAGAGCAAGATGACGAACAGAGTCAAGATAGCCCTGATAAGGGCCACAGCCAGACCACAATTGACGTACGGGTCAGTAGCGTGGGGATATACTGCAAAAAGCAACTTATACCGGATAGCAAGCACGGAAAATAGATTTATTAGAACAGCTTTGGGAGCACCATGTTATGTTCGAAATGAACAAATACATAGAGATATTGAATGGGAACCTATCAAGGAATTTATGAAGAGAAAAGCGCAAAATATATTTACGGCAATAGAAGAGCATCAAATTCAAGAGCTCAGAGATTTGACAAACTACGATCCAGAAGAGGAAGCACAAAGAACAGATAATTATTTTATTTACAGGTACTTCCATCCATAAGATGTACCCAAGCAGATTTCTTCGGAAATCTCTCGGGCGAGTAATGGAATCTTCTCCATCCTTCACCTCATCCTTCCCAACTCACATTTTCCATTTTTCCTTTCATTTTTAATGCGCCACGACGCAAAGAGACATATACTTGGGTCTTGAAATACAGACGCAAGGAAGAGTTCCAGGTTCTAGTGTTGACCGCAGCACGTGAGTCCTAATTATAAATGCGAGACTGGAGGTTTTGTAGGCAAATGCCCGGAAATAGAAGGAACAGAGGTGTTTTTAGTGAGTAGGCAATGTTGCATTTTTATATATCAAATGTTGAATCCCACACAGGCCGGGTTGCTAACCCGGCCTGTGTGGGATTCAACAGTTCACCGGTTGCTAAACCGGTGTCGCTGTTGAAGTTTTCACCTGGATAAAAAAAAAGTAAGGGAAATTATAAGAACGTTATGAAATGTTTTGATGGTTGTCACATTCAGAAAATGTATGGATAATGTTGATAAACCCCCTAAAAAAGGCAAAACAAATCTACTATTTTAAATCGATTCATTCCTAACATTTACCGTCGAGGTAAGTGGAATATTCGATGCAATGCTAACTCTTGTAGCCAGCTCTGCAAGGTGATCTGTTTGATTAATTTTGAATAAGCGTCCTAATTTTTGATTAGCATGTTCACGGACGTAGATATAAGGTGTATATATATATATATATATATATATATATATATATATATATATATATATATATATATAGACTGGACCAAAAAGGAAGGTAATTTTTTTAACGATAACTGTGAAAATATACTTCTTGTAGACAAAAAAAAGGTAATTTGGAAGTTGGATCCCTTAATATCAATAGTGAATCGTTGCGACTATTGGTTTTTTGAAAGAACCTAATTGCATTTTTTCACCTAAAACTCCTAAACCGTCAATCTGAAAAATCAGATTTAATCGATATACATTCTTGAAGGAAATTGAATTCCTTACAAAAGCTTTTTTTGTAACCGTGCCTTCAAGATCGATTTGTTTTATCAATATCTTGTTGATATTTTGGATTTTTATAACTACCAGAAAAATAAATATTTTCATTGATCAAAATTCTCATTCTTGAAGGAAATTTAATAGTCTTCAAAAAATGTTAATTAATATTTTTCACTGAATGTACTCCTTCTAAAGTTATTCAACTTCAAACAAAAAATATGGTACTTTTTAATTTAACTTCAACGTCGAATAACTTCAAAAGTAGTGGAAAATGTTAAGAAAATTTTTTTGTAGAGTATTAAATCTCCTTCAAGAATGAGTATTTTGATCAATAAAAGTTTTCATATTTCTGGTAGTTACAAAAATCCAAATAAAATATTGAAAAAATAAATCAATGTTTAAGGTACGGTTACGAGAAAACGGCTCGTTTTACGTCGACTTACTAGGAGTTCTAGGTAAGAAAATGCTATAACTGTTAAAAAAACCAATAGTCGTAACGATACACCACTTAATATTTATATTAAGGACTCAAACATTCATAACTTTTTATTTGTCATCATGAATAATATTTTCACAGTATCGTTAAAAAAACCCAGTCTAATGTACCTATATACCCTATATATATAAATATATATATACATATATATATATATATATATATATATATATATATATATATATATATATATATATATATATATATATATATATATATATATATATATATATATATATATATATATATATATATATATATATATATATATATATATATATATATATATATATCTATATATATATATATTATTTATTCGAATTGTTGTTGCCTGTGAACTATTTCTAATATCTTGATAATTATTAGCAATAACAGGCTTTTTGAATCTCAAAATCAAAATAATTTGAACCTATTTCGAACATTACATGGGTAAAGGTTTCTGTGGTTTGCCTTATCATCTAATAATAACAGATTTGAATGGTAATATTGGACTGAATAGCACGTAATAAATAACAAAGAACGGCCACAGCCGAAAAATTTTAGTGAAACATAGTAGTCTTTTTCTATTCAAATTTTTTCAAGTCAATAAATGTCAAATAAATTTCAATTTTTTCAAAAGTTTTGATGAAGCCACGAATGTCGTGGCGAAACGTCAACTTTTTAATAAAATCGAGTTTTTTTAAGATTCAACAAGCCTGTTATTGCTAATAATTATCAAGACATTATATATTATTATTATTTATATATATATTTATTTATATTTATATATATATATATATATATATAAATATATATATATATATATATATATATATATATATATATATATATATATATATATATATATATATATGTATATATTTCTATCTACTTCGATATGGCAGTGGGTTACTGAAATACTGAAAAACTATTTCTTTGGTTTAAAATATAATAGATGTTTCAGAGGGACTAACTTCTATCAATAGACATCAATCATTATTGAACGATAGATATATATATATATATATATATATATATATATATATATATATATACAAATATATATATATATATATATATATATATATATATACATTTTTCGTAATATGTTCTTGGTGTTAGGTCACAATAAATGATGCATTTTAGTTGTCGTGCAAATGATTGTTTATTGACGTTTCGACCATTTTATGGCCTTTTTCAAAATCTATAAACTAAAGGACGTATATTACATTAATTTTAAAAGTAATCTAAAATAATATATTCTTACCCTTAACGTAGATAATTAACAAATTAAAATAAAACATAGAGAATAAAACATAAACAAATGTTTTATTCTCTATGTTTCATTTTAATTTGTTGATTATCTACGTTAAGGGTAAGAATATATTTTAGATGACTTTTAAAATTAATATAATATACGTCCTTTAGTTTATATATTTTGAAAAAGGCCATAAAATGGTCGAAACGTCAATACACAATCATTTGCACGACAACTAAAATGAATCATTTAATGTGACCTAACACCAAGAACATTTTACGAAAAAAATATATATTAGGTCAAAGAAAAACCAAAACTAAATATATATATATATATATATATATATATATATATATATATATATATATATATATATATATATATATAAAGAATGAAATGATTATTCCCTGAAATGAAAATACAATAATAACAATCATAAAATATTTCTCCATTGGCATAGCCATTGAAGCATCCAGTTCAAATAACTATATAAATTAAAGATTAGCATAGCTCAAGCAAAAAAAACGCGCTCGATATTCATTCTTCTACTTACTGTTTTAGTTTTGGTGGACATGCATAAGTCTTGGAGAATAATAATATTGTAAAGTCACAACATCAGAACTGTCATTTTGCAATGAATGTTGTGAGCAACGTTAAAACAAAGATCAATACTTTTCAGGAAAAGGGGGAGAACTACATGATCAACTTATTACAGCTGTACTATAAATCGATGAACGAGCTATATTAGAAGAGCACCCTCATTATGATCAGAAACATATGAATTTGTTTCATCAGATAATACAGAGAAAAAGACTAATACATTAATTTGATTAGACAGTAATTGACATTGTCGAGTAATGTCATGGATAATTCAGTTTCTCTAATGCTTGCCATAAACGCTACGGTCTACCGGATATGTTACCTATGCAGGTTTACCCGCGCAGGTCAGTGCACGTGTATGTGGACGTTCCAGTGTACCGTAGCGGTCTTCATTTCTGACGGAGCCATTTTCGTGCATTGACGTGTGACACTAAAAAAAATCTAACGCGACCAGCACAGGCGACCGGAATACATGCACACACGCACAGGTATACTTTAAAAAAAATTGATTTTCGATCTTGCTCCGGTCGCCTGCGCATATTCAAAAACCTTCACATATCTATTCCCCCATGCGGTCTACGATTTTTAATATTTCCACTTTTCAGTTTTAAAACTGACACAATTATGTTTCTGATCTGAACTCAATGAATTGTGTTTATTCAGTAGGGGAGCCCGAGATGCTGAATGGGGATTTACTCGAGCATCAAGGGAACCTGTTGGATTGTGAAGATTATGTGCTAAAACGAAAAAAAATGTTAAATGATGTATGCCATTTCACTGGAAGAGGAAACGTGTGCAGATTTTCAAAAATTTATAAAAAAATCTTTTTCTAATTTTGACATATAAAGTGACACTTTTTAAAACTGATTGACATTATGAAACGTCTTACTTTTTGTAACTAGTTGCATAAAGTAAAATTTTATGCAATTGGTGACGAAAAATGTATTTCATAATTAGTGCCAAAAAGAATCAATCTATTTATTAAACTGTTATAATACAAGTTAAAAACATAAATTATAAATTAATTAATTATTATAAATATTGATGACACAATTATTGCAATTATTCAAATTAATTCCCGACGACATATTTTTTTCATTGCTCGAACTTGCTGTTATTTGGGAAGCGGCGCACATTGCATTAGATGTTTCACCAAATATTTCTTGCGCTATAAGTTTTTTTATTATTCATGGAATTTTCAACATATCCCTCCGAAACAGAGGTAGATTTCCAACCTCCATGCCTCTTTAATTTTAAAATATCAGCGCCACTGTCTGCTAGGAAAGTGGCAGAGCTTCTTCTGAAGCAGTGGCCAGTAGGTATATAGAACAGGATTTGAAAGACCAAGAAATTGTGCAATAACTTTTGGCAGACTGCTAAATGTCATAATTCCCACAGGATTTCTGGTACATTTTCCATTCGCATATTTTACAAAAAATCTGTTGTGTTTAAGAACCTGGGGACGCAACTTAATATATTTTCTTAATATTTCAACATGATTCGTATTTTCAATGTCTCCATTTGTAATTGCAAACTGCCGTATAACTTTTGTTTTTGAAGGTGGGATATCAACACGAAAATGATTTCCTTCGTCTTTAACATTTTCAACTGGAAAAAATGTTAATTCTGCTTTTCTGCATGCTCCTGTCATTCCAATTATCATTGCAACCTTAGCCATTAAGTATTCTTTGTCATCAGCTTCCACTAAAAATTTGGCAAAATCTTCTTTAATAAAAACTTTTGACTTTTTAGCACTGTACCCGTCCGCTTGCCTTTTAATATATGCTACCAAATTTGTATATTTTTTAATATCAATATTCCTTTTCAGATTTAGTTCAGACCTTAACATTGAGTAGTGTCCATAATGTGGAAACTTTTAGATCTTTCTTACCCTCAAATGCAAGTAAAATTTTCTCATTAACATGTTTAATTTTCTTCTCATCACACCACGTAACAAATTTTTCGTATGCCAAATCATAAACTGCCTTTGACTTTTTGGGAATTACTGATAATAGAGCATTACCTGCTGCCTCTTCAATATCGCTTGGTAGATCTTCAGAACTTGAATCACTCATTTTTTTAAAATAAAACTAAAAATATATCAATCTCGCTAAAAACCTTCCGTCTAGACTTTTTTACAAAATGTCAAACTGACAACTAACATGAAGTAACAGCAACAAACTAAATTTATGTTTTCCAAATTTTTATCAATTATATTAAATTTTATTTTTTTATTACTTTCTTCAAAATTAGAAAAAATCTTGTATGCAATACGTTACGAAATGAAATTTTGTGTAACTTGTTAGTTTTTGCGAAACTCAATTCGTTCGTTCCGCAAAAATCTCACGCGTTACACAAAATTAGGCATTTCGTAACTGATGGCATAAATAGCTATTATATAGAAATACTCTAGCGCGTCAGATATTAATAGTTTATACACCCCACATGTCTCTGATAACGAAGGTAAGTTAATCTAAGTATGTTTGCATGGTGGGGTTGACCGTACGAGACCAAACCTCATCGCCGATATTCGAAACTGCAAAAAAAAATCGGGACATTTTCTTCAAAATAAAAATAAAAATTTAACCGTGCTCGAGAATGTCAAGGCGACGTTTTCTTTTTGCAATTAGTGAGTCTCTATTTCCTTTTGCCACGTGCGAATCGTCAGATTAGTAAAATGCATACTCTTCTGCATGTAATTAACTCACCTTGCCTTAATCTGACGCACTCGAGTTTTTCGAACGATCGATTTTTTTTTACTAATCTGATGGGCTGCCGTAGACGAACGCTCTCACATTGAGGGTTTATGTATGGTGGAAATACTTAACAGATTGTATACTGAGATATTATTCATTACTCAATTAAACTACCTCTTTAACTACTATATCTTCAAAGTTTTCAATTGAATGTAAAACTCAATAATAATGAAGAACATGTTAATGTTATTGGAGAAGCATTTAGAATAGTTGCCTCATTTCACAGAATCATCCATGAAAAATTATGATCCAGAGGAAAAGATTAAATTTTTTTTCTATCTGAAATTGCAATATTCAAACACCACAAGTAAATTATAAAATATTATATTTATGATGAAAAAGTTTGATGTTAAGTTTTCAAATGTATTGTATAGATGTCTATCACATTTTGATATGCGGAAATAATTAGTTTTAAAAGTATATACAATATACATATGGGTAGAAGCAGTACCTTATTCAAGTTTGTTTTGAATAAATTTAATTTACTCTCAAGACTGATGATATTCTTTTTCTTAGACTATAGAAATTAATTTCGACCTCCTGAATTAAAATATCGAATCTACCTATACATGTAATAAACAAACTTTAAAGAAACATGTGAGATCAGTAGGCCTCCATCAGGAAAGAATTTCTGTATATATTTTTTCTGCAACCTCTCTTTTTCTTTGTAGCTTTTCAATTTTTTTTCTTTCGATACTCTTTCTGGCGCTAAGCTCATTACACTAGTGTCTCTCTGTAATTTATGTAAATAGTAGACAATCGAATCATATGTACAGGGTGTGCAAATTTTGAGATTTTTATAGGGTGGTAAATATAGGAGATCGTATTCTCATTTTTCGAGACAAATTCACTGGCGAAAACAAATATTTAATATCGTCTTTTTTCGAGTTATGCACAAAAGTTCGATTTTTCGACTCTTAGACCAGTGTGAATATCATGGTTGCTTGTAAAGTTACTTGATAATAACTTTCACATTTTTGAGGCACTGTTTTCTATATAATCCAGTGACGTCGAGAAATTTTGAAGAAAACCACCTATGCAATTTCGGTTTATGGTCTGAAGCTGTATTTTCCCAATTGGCATCATAGATAACTATGGTTTGGTTAGAACGGATTTGTTACCCTTTTTAAACGTCTTTTATGGCGAAAATGATATTTTAGTAGATTACCTTTTGCGTTTTTTTATATCTATTCCAAGACCAAAAATTACAACATTAAAGAAATGCTGAAGAAATTAGTATATGAAGTAAGAAATCAATTAATTTGACAAGATGGTGCACCACCTCATAATATTAGGATCGTTCCAAAATTATTGAATACCAATTTTGGAAATACCTAGATGAGGAATAACTAACCAGTGAGGTGACCACCACGGTATTACAAAATTAGATATAAATATCTGATTTTTTGGTGTTGGCTTGTTGAATGATCTTCAATTAATAAGATTTTCTTTTAACTTCTTGAAAGCAGCTTTATTCTGGATAGCGATTGGAAGATATCTCAGATGCAATATCTTTATGGTTGTAATTTTCGGCCATCCTCACTTTTAGGATTAAATGATTTGAAAGATATTAATTTAGGAATTTTTGAAAACTTGAAAAATCAAAAAACGAAAACTACCTGGGTTCCATTAAATTTCTTATGGCTGTCTTTTCATGCTAATTAAGTGGCATTCAGAACAATATCAGCATTCAGGATTGCTAATATTAGATTATGAGGGAAAACACTGAAACTCTAACCACGTTGATGATTTGTCTCTAAAAAGAATTTCGATCATATTCAAAACTATATCTATTCCACGAAAAATTAATTTTGAATATTGTTAAATCTGCATTTAAAGTTGGTTAACTAGAGAAAGGAGTGGCTAGTTAAGCGAATGTTATGGAAGAATTTGGGATGTTTGTGCTTCAGTTTGTTGGATTAGTTGTGTTTTGATACATGTTCTTTGTTAGAAAAATTGAATCTGTATTTACTGTACTTGAATGTTTTATATCAGTTCTATAATTAGTAACCCTAGTGAAAATGTTTCGGATATATACATTTCTGAAATTGGTTTTTCATTTTCGAATATATACATTTCTGAAATTTTTTTGCATTTTTGAATTTTTCTATTTCTTAAATTTTGGTTTCTATTTCTTAAACAGGGAAGTTTGATTTTCATTATTTCTATTTTTGATTAGTGCTGTAGTTTGTGTTTTTGCACATTTTTGTGCTTTTAGTTTTTCCTCAAGAGTTTGGGAAGTTTGTCCGATATGATTTATCACAATCTTCGCAGAGTTTTCTGCTCAATATAGTTACGTTGGTGTTCATTTATTCAAGTTTTGAAATTTCTAATTGTACGTCCTATATAGAATTTATCACAACCTTTACAGTTGAGTCTAAACACACTAGTACGCTCATCTCTATGAATTTTTGATTTGTTATTTTTAATCTATTTTCCAATGTTAATGAAGAAACAATTTCAGGTTTTCGGAAGGAAAGAATTATGTTAAACTGTTAAATACTGTACTAAATAATCGATTATTTTCGATGCTCTTGTGATATAATAACTGATTATTATTTTGAACGATCAGTAGGTAGCGCGTACAATAATATTTATGTTATTTAGTAATTTTTCGCTTTTTAGTGCTTTCCTGTTGTTCAAAGGTTTGCTTATTCTCCCATTTTTAGTGTGAATATACGTTGGAAAATAGTGCGTATGATATAAGAAAAGTACTATAATATAATCAAAGTGCCATATTATAGTTGAACTTCAAGTTACATAGATTATAATCATCGTTCGTATGACTTGACGGGTAGTTTATTTATTTGAGGGTTCTAGTTTGTTTAGTTGAGTGTACTTACTAAATATGGTAGTTTTTGTAGATGTGTTTTTTAAAATATTGTGTGCAATCGGCTCGTCCCGTTACATAATGGTAAGAGCCACGTCAGCCAGAACACTACTAAAAATCGTTTTTATTATCCCCTACGTCCTTATCGTTAAGGAGTTCTGTGGCTTCCCACAACAGCTCAGCAGCATGAGATGTTGATATTCAAATGCAAATGAATGAATTATGAAAAACTGACAAACACGCTATACGTGCCTATAATTTCGAAAGATTTCCCCTAGCTTTCCATTATCAGATCCCTACATGGCGAAAACCGGACTACCTTAGGAGACCTTTCAAACAAAAAACGATTTATTGTTGGTCCACAGTTGACGATAATATCGGTGAACAAACATTAAAAAAAATAAAGACCGACATAGAACCCAGTGCCGGATTAACCACGTAGCAAGAGTATCAAATGCTACGGGCCCCGCGATTTGGGGGGCGTCGCGCTGACAGTAAAATGATATAACTTTAGATAAGCGTAAAATATCTTGCATGCCTGAAACGCGAAGCGCTTAGGCACTTCCACCTGAAAATCTAAAACTCGATTTCGTCACACTAAATCGTAGGTATAGGTTGTATAATACCTACCACGGCAATCGTTGGTGTCAAAATCTACAGCAATAATTTTAAGTTGTACCACATTTCTAAAAATTGAGCGCTGGCCGCACAAGTTATGTGTTTGTACTACTTGCACTGCACTACACGCAAGTTGCTAGCACTGCACCCGAACAAATGAAATAGGATTGTATTGACTATCAAACTATTACAATTTGATGTACATTCATATTAGGCACGACGAAAAAAACTGTAAAATGCTCTTTAGATGTGAGTCATTCTTGAGAAAAATTGTTTTGAGTTCGAGTCTTTCGAGTTGTTCGGGTCTTTGAATAAGCTTCGAGTAGGTACTGTTTTAGGAACATTTGTGACCGTAGGGACATTGGTTCAAATAGCTCTTTCACAAGTATCATGGATGTCATTTACTTATATTAATATGAATTTGAATTTGATTGTTCGTATGTAACTTTGATTGTACCTAATGAATATTCAAAATAATATACGTTTGAACTATTTTATTACCAAAGTTTCAAAAAAGTCAACCAAAGATTGATTTCTAAAAGTAGTAATAAAAAAATATAGGAAGTTTATTTCAAAAACTGGTATAATTACACGCACACAGATATACGTGTTCCTACATAGCCGCTCCGGGTTGCCACGCACAAACATTTTCGGTTTTATGCTCTAATCTGGTTTAATACCATACATTTGAGTAGGTACCTAGAGCAAACCAAGGGCCGATTTTGCTACAGGACCCGCGCTGGCTTAATTCGGCACTGATAGAACCTTCTAATAAAGAGTGAGTCTGGTGCAAGTAGAATGTGTGGGAAGAACCCCGCATTGGCCGGGAGGCTAAAATATACTTCTTAGAATCGCGGCAATTAATCGCTTCCTATTAGGCGAGCGGCGTACCCCCAAAATTATGACACCTACCCATAACTTTTTGGCAACCGACAAATTTTGACACCAAAATGTTCGTTGCAAAAATCTGCACAACTTTTCTCAGTGAAATATTTCGATTGGAGTTGGGGAACGTTTTTTTTCGAAATTAATAAGCGCGCGGATTTTGTTTCAACTCGCTGTCAATTTTTGCCACTTTTATATATTGAAATTACACTTTTACGGCTTGATCGTGATATTAAGTACTTTCAAAAAATGTTCAGATTGATAACCAAACTTGACCTGTTTTGATGTAACGTAACTATATATATATATATATATATATATATATATATATATATATATATATATATATATATATATATATATATTATATATATATATATTTAACGAATAATCGGGTTTTTATCTTCGTCGAATAAAAGAGTCGAGAAAATTTTTAAAATGATACTTACAATTTATTAATAAGGTTTTGAATAATATAGTTTCGAGAAGTTTTTGGAAAAATTGCAAGAACTTGTGTTGCAAAGAACGAAATCTATAGCACTTCTAGGCGAGCGGCGTACCCCAAAAAAGAGCTCTCGTTAACGAAGAACCCATATTTTTTGGTAACCGACAAAATTTGGTACCAAAATGTTCATTGCGAAAATCTGCACAACTTTTCTCAATAAAATTTTTCCATTGGAGTGTGTTTTTCGAGAAAAACTGTTTTTTTTTTCAAAAGTAATACACGCGCAGATTACGTTTCAACTCGCTATCTATTTTTTCCACTTCTATATTATATTGAAACGAAACTTTTACGGTTTGATTGTGATATTAAGCACTTTCAAAAACATGTTCAGATTGATAACCAAAGTCAACCTGTTTTGATGTTACGTAACTATATATATATATATATATTATATATATATATATATATATATATATATATATATATATATATATATATATATATATATATATATATATATATAATATATATATATATCATATACATATATATATATATATATATATATATATATATATATATATATATATATATATATATATATATATATATATATATGTATATATATGTATATATATATATATAAAATATATTTTGGATTGATTGGGCCGATACTTGGTGTAAAGTAATAAACATATTAAAACAATGATTAAAAATAACAATTTACACATTTATTATAAGAAATAACGCATGACGCACGTTTCGGTGGAACTTCACCTTCTTCAGATGCTAATAGCAAACTAACTATGATTCTCTGTTATATCGAAAACAAGAAATGACAAATTATGTAGAAGGGGTAAATACACAGATGGTTACAAATAATTATTAGAAAAGGAAAAACCAATTCTGAATATTAACATTGCTTATCGTACCGGTAATAATTTAGGAAATCATATAAAAAATAATAAATCGAAAGTTCATAAAGATAATAAATCAGGAGTTTATAAAATTAATTGTGGCGATTGTGATAAGTTTTACATTGGTAGAACTTTCAGAAGTTTTCAAACTAGAATTTCGGAACACAAACGTAGCTTTGTTAATCAGAAGTCGGATTCACATTATGCAAACCATTTAATCCAAGAAAATCACACATTCAATTTCGATTTTAAAATATTAAATACTGAAAGTAAGGGAATTAAACTTAATTTTTTAGAATCATTACAGATAAATAAATACAAGCTTTCCGGTCTCCTATTGAATAGCGAAATCGATCATACTTCAAGCCCCCTTCTTAATCTTTTCAAAATTACCGAACTACCTGACTAGCAGTTCAGAATTGGTTTTTCCTTTTCTAATAATTATTTGTAACCATCTGTGTATTTACCCCTTCTACATAATTTGTCATTTCTTGTTTTCGATATAACAGAGAATCATAGTTAGTTTGCTATTAGCATCTGAAGAAGGTGAAGTTCCACCGAAACGTGCGTCATGCGTTATTTCTTATAATAAATGTGTAAAAATATAAAATATATATATATATATATATATATATATATATATATATATATATATATATATATATATATATATATATATATATATATATATATATATATATATATATATATATATAAAACAAAAGCAAAATTATCGGTCTAGCCCGCATATGTCGAAGCAGCCGTTGACACGTGTTTCGGACTCATTGGTCCTCATCAGAACGGCGTAGCCAAGTATGCGATGGAAAACCTGGAAATGAAACAGCAACAACAAACAGAATCCTTTGCTTCGGAAGACAATCACACATTTGTGGTACATTGTTCGATCTCTCCGGTTTGGGAGATTGGTCTAACTATGACGACGGAGGCGATTAATGCCATTGTTTTATATAATATTTCCCCGCGATAAATCTCCTCATTGTAGTTTATTTCCACGGTCCAGGATCTCGCGGATGGCATTAATCGCCTTCGTGGTCATAGTTAGACCAATCTCCCAAACCGGAGAGATCGAACAATGTACCACAAATGTGTGATTGTCTTCCGAAGCAAAGGATTCTGTTTGTTGTTGCTGTTTCATTTCCAGGTTTTCCATCGCATACTTGGCTACGCCGTTCTGATGAGGACCAATGAGTCCGAAACACGTGTCAACGGCTGCTTCGACATATGCGGGCTAGACCGATAATTTTGCTTTTGTTTTATATAATATTTCCCCGCGATAAATCTCCTCATTGTAGTTTATTTCCACGGTCCAGGATCTCGCGGATGGCATTAATCGCCTCCGTGGTCATAGTTAGACCAATCTCCCAAACCGGAGAGATCGAACAATGTACCACAAATGTGTGATTGTCTACCGAAGCAAAGGATTCTGTTTGTTGTTGCTGTTTCATTTCCAGGTTTTCCATCGCATACTTGGCTACGCCGTTCTGATGAGGACCAATGAGTCCGAAACACGTGTCAACGGCTGCTTCGACATATGCGGGCTAGACCGATAATTTTGCTTTTGTTTTATGTAATATTTCCCCGCGATAAATCTCCTCATTGTATATATATATATATATATATATATATATATATATATATATTTATATATATATATATATATATATATTTAACGAATAATCGGGTTTTTATCTTCGTCGAATAAAAGAGTCGGCGAAATTTTTAAAATGATGCTTACAATTAATAAGGTTTTAACTAATATAGTTTCAAGAAGATTTTGGCAAAATTGCAAGAACTTGTGTTGCAAAGAACGAAATCTATAGCACTTCGAATTTACTGCGCGCGACTGACGTTTGAACACACTATTAAGTATTATCCTCTCACTATCAATTATCCTCTTACTATCTATCGCTATTAATGAATCAAATTTTTATGTAACTATCTTCTTTAAAAAGTGGATGAATGTTTCAAAGGAATTTTACAAACCTTTATTATCATAAATTTTTATTATTTTTATACATTTTTTTATATTTTTTGTATAATAAAGTTATCGAAAAGTAATATATACAAAGGTAAAGAAAAATTATATCATTTATTATGGAATATCTGGTAAAATATTTTTGTTCATGCAAGAGCAGAAATAAACCCTGTACAAGCATTGTGTGCCCATGTTTTGCAAAAATAATAAAAATTTATGATAATAAAGGTTCATAAAATTTGTTTTTAAACATTCATCCACTTTTTAAAGAAGATAGTTACATAAAAATTTGATTTATTAATAGCGATAGATAGTGAGAGGATAATTAATAGCGGGTGTACGTTCAAACGACAACCGCGCGTAGTATATTCGAAGTGCTATAGATTTCGTTCTTTGCAACACAAGTTCTTGCAATTTTGCCAAAAACTTCTTGAAACTATATTCATTAAAACCTTATTAATTGTAAGCATCATTCTGAAAATTTCCTTGACTCTTTTATTCGACGAAGATAAAAATCCGATTATTCTTTCAATATACATATATACTTACGTAACATCCAAACAGGTCAACTTTGGTTATAAATCTGAACATTTTTTGAAAGTACTTAATATCACGATCAAACCGTAAAAGTTTCATTTCGATATATGAAAGTGGAAAAAATTGACAGCGAGTTGAAACGTAATCTGCGCGCGTATTACTTTCGAAAAAAAACACAGTGTTTCCCCACTCCAATCGAAAAATTTTATTGAGAGAAGTTGTGCAGATTTTTGCAGCGAACATTTTGGTACCAAATTTTGTCGGTTACCAAAAAGTTATGGGTTCTTCGTTAACGAGAGCTCTTTTTTGGGGTACGCCGCTCGCCAACTAGGCTGCTGGCTCATAAAGGACAGCGGCATGACCAGGGTCGAAGAAGGGAGCCAAGGTCCTAAATGCGCGGTGCAAGATATGCATTATTATTATTATTATTATTCATATATTGTGGGCTATTATTATTATAGAACCAATTGATCCCAAACTATGCTATGACTTATTTTGTTGTTTTAAATAAATAAATAAATAATGAATAAGATACAATTATTCTAGAAAGATACCAGGTTATCAGAAGCTATAAAGGTCTGTTTCCCTAAGTTACAATACTGACAAGCAAATGTAACAATTTAGTTTCCCTACTAGGGAATATACAACGGTTGTACGGTATGGCAAAAACCTGATCAATATTTTTTCAGAATATTCCATAATTAAGTCGCTATTTTATTAATTGTGAAAAAGTTTCGTCAAGGTTTAAGAAAAAAAAAGGAAAAAAATAATTAATTTATTCAAGTATCACAGCATAAATCGAAACTTAAAAAAATATAGAAAATATATTATAGCGAATATATTCAATGAGTAATTCAAACTAATACACTTTTTCATACTTATGCATTATCTAGAATTTGAAAATTTTCAAATAAAATCTTTATTTGACATTTTTAGCGAAATATATCACGAAGACATTTACAAGTATTTTGAGAATTTACGAATATGAATAAAAAAATTTTATGATATATTTCAGATATAAAATAACTAATATTGATTTATCAGTGTAGTTTGGAAATCATCATTTTCTTTCGAGGATTTTCAGTGAAAAATGTAGGACAGTTGAGAATAATACGAGAACTGAATATAAAAAAATCAGAAGGTTCTTTTTATGGAAAAGCATTTGTATGTTATTTATACCAGATGCTTCTGAATGACAAATTTTAACATAATTTATGTACATTTTGTATAGCATACAAGAAAATGAACAAATAAATCCCTGTGAAAATTTCCCGCGCCGCTGAAGAAGAGTCACACTCCGATTTTTGAAGAATAACTTGATCATATTCATACTGCATCTGATCTATATTTCTAACAGTTGGCTGGCTTCGAAGCCTCGAAGTGACATCATGGAAGAGCAAGTCACTCTTTCCATTGAATATCCCGAATAAAGTAAAGGGGGTAGTTACTGATTCATAATATTTCCCGAAAAGAGAATCGATAGCAAAGAAAACATCCAGAGTGTCTTTTATCCAAAGTTCAGATGTATCATTTCTGATCATAGCATGTCCAACTGGGGCCCAACTCAGGATACAAGGTTCCGAATGTGAATCATCACAAATTATTTTGAAATCCTCAAGCTTTAGATTGTCCTTATTTTTTGTTTCATCTGAAAATAAAGAGGAAATTGAAAATTTTGATTGAATCTGAAAAATGTCTGAAACTTAAAAACAAATATTACTCGATGTCCTAAACTTTCAAAATTGATAGGTCAATTAAACGAATAAACCTTCTTAAAAGGATTGGAGACAGAGTCATAATTATTGATGTGAAAAAAAACTGAAGACAACTTTATTTTCTTCTCTAGATTAATATTTGGTTGCAGGATATGTGTTTTCGAAGTAAAAATAATATATATGTACTTCATCCAAGGTTTGAATCTGACATATGCAACATTTCGAAGACGCCGGTCACTTACTGACGTAAGGTATCATTTCACGGGCCATTATCAAATTGTTTGTTACTGTTTCAATGGAAAAAAGTTTTAGTTAATCATATTATTAACTCGACATACTGATGATATAAAGTAAATGGCCTAATTCATTTAATAATATACTAGTTATTGCGGGCTCATCGCCTATTAAATATATTCACAGAAATATAGATCCGTTTAGGAACGCCGATTCGTGTTACACCAATTATTTCTTTGGGACTTTTAGTCAATTCAAATTGCATAGATTCGTAGCAGTTTACAAGAACTATGTTTTTCGGTTTTGAAAATAGACTAGCTTGATTTGATTGATTTCTAAAATATATAATCAATAAATCACTGTGTCGTTCGGAGTAAGTTGAATAATTACTGGTCGAAAACAAGGGATTTCCAAATTTTCGGAAATTTTTCTCGGGAGTGGCCTAGAACAAAAGGTTTTTCTGACAAAATTTGTTTAGTAACTGATTTCAATGAAACTGATATTGAACCTGAATATTTCAATTTTCAAATGCGCCTGCGAGGGCCAAAATATCGTTATTAGCCTCTCTTATAATACAATACGAAAATTTGGATTGTTTTTAATTTTTAAGGAATAAATCTTGTTTACACGACAGAAGGCGCAATTTTGTAGCAATAGGGTTGAAAATTAGTATCTAGGTAGTTCTGTATGACATCTTGAATAGGATTGGTTTTGGTTCGAATTGGTTGGGAGGTTGACCCCCTGGGTGAAGAAATAAATCTTGTTTACATGATGAAGGTGGCAATTTTGGAGTAATAGGGTTAAAAATTTGTACGTAGGTATTTTCAAAAGATATATTGGATGGGATTGGTTTTGGTTCGAATTGGTTGGGGGGTTGACCCCCTGGGGGAAGAAATAAATCTTCTTTGCATGATAAAGGGCGTAATTTTAGAGCAATGGGATTGAAAGTTTGTGAGTAGGTAGTTTTTTATGATATGTTTAATGGGAAAGGTTTTAATACGAATTGGTTGGGGGTTGACCCCCCAGAGAATTAAATCTTGTTTACACGATAGAAGGCGCCATAGGGTTGAAACTTTGTAGGTAGGTAGTTTCGTACGATATCTTAGATGGTATTTATTTCTATATGAATTGGTTGGAGGGTTGACCCCCCAGAGGAGGAAATAAATCTTGTTTACACGATAAAGGGTGCAATTTTATAGAAATAGGAATGAAGATTGTAAGTACGTAGTTTCGTATGATACCTTGGATGTGATTGGTTTTGATACGAATTGGTTTGGGGGTTGATCCCCCGGGAAATAAATATTGTTTACACATCAGAGGGCGTATTTATATATACAGGGTCCAGCAACAGTGGCGCGGTGTTCCATATCTCTATTAAGGAAACAGATAGGAATCTATATTTCTATAATATTACTTTATTGCTCGAGCTCGACAAAATGAAAATATTGTCGGTCACACAGGGTGTTCAATTTTTTCTGGGCGGATACCAACTATGTTTTTTCAAATGGCAACCTATATTTTTTATGGCTTTTTCGGTTTCTACATAGAAAATAAAATATACTTTATGTAAATCTTCATTTCGAAAATATTTACGGTTTTCGAGAGTTTTGGCATTTTTGGTTTTTTTCCCAATATTAGTCACTCAGAATATTTGAAATTATAAAGTTGTGCCAAGTCCAATTGAAATAAATTTTTCATCAAATATTCTACATAGGTAACTCTCTCAAACGATATATCTGAAATCGACCTACGATATACAGGGTATGAAAAACCGCTTGCCATATATTGTAGATGAAAATTTGCAGAATCTTCCTTATTTTAACTGGAACACCCTGAATATTTTCGATTCATAAGAAGCGCCAGCAAAGACTCTACAAATGTTATACAGTATTCCCTATGGTTAAGTTTACTAGTTTTTCTTAAAACGGCTCTTTTTTTCGAAAAATGGCAAGTATTCATATTTCTTCTATATGATCTCAATGAACGACTTCTTCAAAGCGAAATTCATTTGACGACTGATAAGAATATGCGAAAGATATCTTGTTTCAATTATGTACATTACAAGTTGTCCAAACAAATATTTTTTTCATGATATAAATGTATCTTGCAATTCATTATCTTCATTAGTAGCTGGCTTGATGCGCTCATGTTAAGAATAATTGATACATCCAGAAAGATCTTTCACCTGGATGCCTTCTATTTGAATTCCGTTAAGAATAAATTCTACTTGCCAATAAACAATTCCTGTCTGATTCACCTAATCACTTTTTGATAACAACATTCTCATGAAATTATATCGAAAGTTCAACTTCACGAGTTACTAAAGATTTCAATACTTATTTGAAGGCAAATATTTTGATCTGTCATTTGCCAGACTACTTGATTAACAATAAATATTTTTTTCCCTGCAAGGTTGCTTTAGATCGAAAGAATATGGCACAAATTTGGAGATTATTGAAATTATTTCAAATATTCAATAATGTACATTTTGTGGGTGATTCACAACTTGTTTATCTACCAACAGGTAATACTTGAAAGAAGTCGTTCATTGAGATCATAGCGAAGAAATATGAATACATGCCATTTTTTGAAAAAAAGAGTCGTTTTAAGAAAAACTATTAAACTTAACCATAGGGAATACTTGATGACCAGGGCCGGCCTAACGGGTGTGCGAAGTATGCAGCCGCACACTCAAGCCTTTTGGAGGGGCATTAAATTGACCAATTTTTGTAAAAAAAAATAATAAATTTGGAAAATTTTTAGAAACTGATTTAAATATTGGGCAGAAATGTTTAAACTGTACTCGCCGGCATATCATTGGAAGCTTGGACACTAAACAGCTGTACACTCCCCTCTACACCCCTCGCCCAGCGTCGTTGCCAGTTTGTGGATTAAAAAATTAATTCACACAGCTAAAAATCTCAAGCTTCCAATGATTTTCCGCCGACTATAGAAGGAATTTTATCTTAAAACTATTACAGTTAAAATTCAAGGTAAAACCGAAGATCTACCCGACTACCCCAATGAGTTCTGAAATACAGTAAGTCTGATGCCCTTGACCAAGGTCCAAGGTCAGTAGAACAGTCGTCTCGTGGCGGGACGCGGAAAGTGTTGTGACGCATCTTCCTGCCTCCTCCCCCTCACCCGGCTTTGCTTTTCTAGCCAATTGGCGTCTGAAATTAAGATCGTAGCGCCGGAACGGCTAATATCGGTAATAGAGCATGGGCCATTAATGGATTGTTTACATTGTTTGTAATGGTATTTACGTTCATTTCATTTTAAGTTTTCGAACGTTTAGCTCCGTAATTTGTGTTTTTTTGGACTTCGTATTTTCCAATAATTCATTGTGTTTCGATTGTGGACAATATTATCTCTGTTCAACAGTAGATAACCTACCTACATCAAGTTGAAATTTACAGTGAGTTTTTATCATTGAACATGAAAATCAATAATAAAATAAAGGAGAGGACGAATTAATTAATTCGTTAGAGCTGTATGATAGAACACCTATTTATTTAAAAAGTAAAAAAACTTTCAAAATTTCAAGAAAACATCTCTGACATGTCTACTTTCACTACCAACTGAAGAGGTTTTGAGTATAATGGACAAAACTAAGTACTTACCAGTAAAACTGAAAGAAACAGCATGAAATAATAGAAGAAATAACATACTCTGCTTGAATAATTTGAACGTAATGAGTTATTATATTTTTTGAATTTTCCTGACGTATAACAGCTCTCCTAAAAGTACGGTGGACTTCTAAGAGTTTGGTTTTTTTTATAGAATCTCTGTTTTTCCTGGTTATATAATTGAATATTTTAGTTTGTACCTAGCTATAGAGTCAAGTTTTATTTCATATTCTTGATGTTATGATAAACTGTCATTTTGGTTGTGCAAATAAACATTATTTATCTATTATTATTATTTCAATAGTATCTGTGGTTGTAACATGAAAGAAAATACAATTATCTAGAATCTCTGGATGATGGCCCA
>JARQZK010002246.1:0-17500 GCA_030704885.1 Cynegetis impunctata | reverse complement strand
ATTTTTAATCTCTTGATAATTATTAGCAATAACAGGCTGGTTGAATCTTAAAAAACTCGATTTTATTAAAAAGTTGACGTTTCACTGTGATATTCGTAATTGAAATTTCTTTGACATTTATTGATTTGAAAAAATTTTTTTTTTTTTTGAAAAGACAAGGCTGCTTTGTCTTGCTAATTATTTATTATATGCTATTCAGTCTAATATTAACATTCAAAATTGTTATCATTAGATGGTAAGGAAAACCAAAGAAACCTTTACCTACGTAATATTTGAAAATAAAAATAATAGGGTACTATTTATCTAACAACAAAGAAATTAGTCATGAGAAAACATTAAAGATGTGGAGTAGAATTATCGGTATAGCACGTTTATATGGAAGCAGCCGTTGACACGTGTTTCGGACTCTTTGGTCCTCATCAGAACGGCGTAGCCAAGCATTGGATTGAAAATTTGAAGATGAAAATAGTACAACAAACAAAATCCTCTGATACGGAAGATAATCACAACAATTGTGGTTTATTGTTTGAACTCTCCGGTATGGGAGATTTGGTCAAAATTTGCCAAACATTACGTAGGTAAAGGTTTCTTTGGTTTTCCTTACCATCTAATGATAACAATTTTGAATGTTAATATTAGACTGAATAGCATATAATAAATAATTAGCAAGACAAAGCAGCTTTGTCTTTTAAAAAAAAAAATTTTCAAATCAATAAATGTCAAAGAAATTTCAATTACGAATATCGTAGTGAAACGTCAACTTTTTAATAAAATCGAGTTTTTTAAGATTCAACCAGCCTGTTATTGCTAATAATTATCAAGAGATTATATATATATATATATATATATATATTATATATATATATATATATATATATATATATATATATATATATATATATATAATATATATATATATATATATATATATATATATATATATATATATATATATATATATATATATATATATTCTAGAGATGTGATTTCACTCAGCAAGAAAGTATTGCGAATTTTAAATTGAATAGAAGTGCGATAGACGCGTAGAATAATTGAATTGAACTTTATGCCTTTAGTGATTTGCATGAGGATTTACTGGAGCCTATGTTTATTTAACTAATACGCACAAATCTAAAAATAAGATATTTTAAAAACAAAATGAAAAATAAATTAGTGGTACTAGATTTTGGAGAATGTGTTTCAGATGTTGGGTACTCATTTGGTATTTGGTGTAGGATAGAGAAAGCTAGAACTACCTTTCTGAGACTTAGAAAGTTCCTTACAGACAAGAATTTAGACTTTAACCTCAGATATAGGATGATAAAGTGTTGTATTTGCTCCGTTCTTCTATACGGGGTTGCGGCATGGACGTTGAAAGCAACAGTCATCAACAAAATAGAAGCCTTCCAGATGTGGATCCAGCGCCGAATGTTGAAAGTGTCGTAGGTCGATCATGTGAGAAATGACGATCGAGATCTTTCGAAAATATCAAGAAAAGAAAAATAGGTTACCTCGGACACATACTGCGCGGAAAACGCTACCATTTTCAACGCCTCATTCTCCAAGGTAAAATTGAGGGAGGAATAGGCAGAAAAAAAATTATCATGGCTTAGAAATATCCGTCAATGGAAGGGGACAAAGGAATTCCAAATATTACAGAATGCTGAATTTAATAGAAACATATGATGGGAATGAAAAAGGATGAACGCCTACGCAGGAATCTGCACGGCACTAAGAAGAAGGAAAAGGTTCAAGCCGTAAGAGCGCTGTTATTAATGCTGAACGAAGTAAGCATATCATAACTGAAAATGCACATGAAGCAGACGATGCTCAATAATATGAAATGGAAAATTTCTCTTACGTTTCATCAACAGTTACATAATGCATCTCTCTAAAAGTTTTATCGTCATCTGTTAAACATCATAGTCTTAAAGATGAAGAACGAAATTTTAATATTTAAAAATTCTTTGAAACAAAAAATGAAGACACTTGCCGGAAAGTATACCAGTTATTTTATTTGTTCTAAGAGGCTCGAAGAACTTTCGAATTGTGAATAAAAGATTAATGTTACTCACTGTCTTGCTTGATTTAGTAAATCTGGATCAATTATCACAACGTCTGCAAATTTTTTGTGAACAGCATCCATGCAGTGTGTAGTATTATCGGCCTTCAAGCAATCCAGACTTGGTTCTATGCCATAAGAAGCCACGGCTTCCCTCAGCCACGTACATTTCAAATTCTCAATTATGGAAGTAGTGCATATACGAATAGTTCTGGGAGGATGACAACCGGAAAAACTGTGTGCGCTCAAAAATCCTTTTGCTTTCGTCAGATAAGATTCAATGGGCTCTACTGGATCAAGAGGTTTTATGTAAAGATGATATGATTGTAAAAGATTAAGCAGTGCAGACTTCCAAGAATTATTTTCATCATGATTTAGATTGGATATCATTTTTTGAATATCTTGAGCTTTGGACCTGCAAGAAGAATATGAATATTTATATATATATATTTATATATATATATATATATATATATATATATATATATATATATATATATATATATATATATATAATCTCTTGATAATTATAAGCAATAACAGGCTGGTTGAATCTTAAAAAACTCGATTTTATTAAAAAGTTGACGTTTCACTACGACATTTGTAGTTTATCAAAACTATAAACTGAAAAAATTGAAATCTCCTTGACATTTATTGATTTGAAAAAATTTGAATAGACAAAGACAGCTTTGTCTCGCTAAAATTTTTTTCCGAATGTGGTTGTTCTTTGTTATTTATTACGTGCTATTCAGTCTAATATCAACATTCAAAATTGTTATCATTAGATGGCAAGGGAAACCACAGAAACCTTTACCTACGTAATGTTCGAAAATAAAAATAATAGGGTACTATTTATCTAACAACAAAGAAATTAGTCGCAGGAAAATATTAAAAAAGTAGAGCAGAATTATCGGTATAGAACGTTTATATGGAAGCAGCCGTTGACACGTGTTTCGGACTCTTTGGTCCTCATCAGAACGGCGTAGCAAAGCATTGGATTGAAAATTTGGAGATGAAAATAGTACAACAAATAAAAACCTCTGCTACGGAAGACAATCACACCTTTGTGGACTATTGTTTGAACTCTCCGGTTTGGGAGATTTGGTCAAACTCTGCCACGGAGAAAATCGAGTTTTTTAAGATTCAACCAGCCTGTTATTGCTAATAATTATCAAGAGATTAAAAATAGATCACAGGCAACAACAATTCGAATAAATATATATATATATATATATATATATATATATATATATATATATATATATATATATATATATATAGATATATATATATATATATATATATAAATAAATATATATATATATATAAAAATATATATAAATATATATAATATATATATATATATATATATATATATATATATATATATATATATATATATATATATATATATATATATATATATATATATATATATATATATATATATATATAAATATATATATATATATATTAGAGTGCTTCATTTTTGGGCAACATCTTTTTTCTTCAAATCCCGGTTGAAAATCTTGTAATGTATGGAAAAACAAAATTTTTGAGCATATTGCGGGCCCTTAATTCAAATTTTAATCCTTTGCTAGAGAATTTTGAATTTTATCCATTAAAATAACATTAAAAAATTATTTTTTATACGTTTTTCCTTCTGCTCACCCAGAAAAACATTTTCTTGGGAATTTTTTTTTTTTTTTAACTCGAGGGACCTACAGTTTAACGCCGGTTCCGAACGGCCAATGGGCTTGTAAACTATGTACATTACCCAGCATTTTTCATCATAAATAACCACTAAATTCCAGACATATACAACACCCAAGAGCGAGGTGGGACTCGAACCCACAATCCTCGGTTTACAAACGGTATAAGGCGGTTCACCTTACCGCTGGTCTACCGAGGCCTCTCTTGGGAATTTCGACTCATAGATTCTTGTTATAGATATAATATCCTACAAAAAAGCCCATTTCTTCGAGTTTGTAAGTCCAACGGGTTTGACGAAAAATGTCATTTTTTCATTGTGAAATAACTGGTTAAAAAAATTTTGCTGCTATAAAATTTCAAAACATACAATGACAAACAAATTTTCCATTCAATTTTTCAACTTAGATTTCATCATAAATTAGTTATTATTGTAAAAAATATGTATAAAAAAAATTTTTCGTTAATCTTAAGTTTTAAGTGGCTTTAACAGCTGAACTATGAGAGCTACGAAAAATATATTCTTACAAAGTTGTAGGGCATTTTCTTTCTATTTTCAATAGTTGAGCAAATAACGCGATTTAATGCTTTTTATGAAAATTCAGCTTAAATTACATTTTTCGTCAAACCCGTTGGACTTACAAACTCGAGGCAATGGGCTTTTTTGTAGGATATTATACCTTTAACAAGAATCCATGAGTCTAAATTCCCAAGAAAATGTTTTTCTGAGCGAGCGGAAGGAAAAACGTATAAAAAAATCATTTTTTTAATGTTATTTTAATGGATAAAATTCAAAATTCGCTAGCAGTGGATTAAAACTCGATATAAGATATATAAGATATAAGAGCTCGCAATATGCTCAAAATTTTAGTTTTTCCATACATTACAAGATTTTAAACAGGGACTTGAAGAAAAAAAATGTTGACCAAAAATAAAGCACCCTAATATATATATATATATATATATATATATATATATATATATATATATATATATATATATATATATATATATATTATACATACAGTGTTTCTACGTAAGTTGGCTACATATGAAAATTTTTTTTTTCATGTTTAGTTTCATCAAAAAATTTATTCTTGATGAAAAGCTCTGCATGTTCTAAAACCCAAAATCTAACCATCAGATATCAAAAAATTATTTTCAAATATTCAGTATTGTTTATTTATCATGAAAAAAATTCTCTGCGGTAACATTAAAAGTTTAAGTTTAAACATTGATGCTCCCTGATATGCATGAATGTTCAGAATTAAATTTTTATTGTTATCGCAGAGAACTTTGTTTCATTCCAAATAAACAAAATTCAAAACGTATTCTCAATCCTTAACATTTTTTCTCTATGAAAATTTTCCATATGGTCAAAAATAAAGGTACCTACCTTCTTTACTCGTGATTTAAATAATTTGTTTGATACAACTCGTATCCGATTCAATATCTGATGGTTAAATTTTGGGTTTTAAAACATACAGAACCTTATAAAGAATACACTTTTTTGATAAAAAAGATGTGGTGTCATGGGACACCAGGTAGAAACGAAGTTCCTTCGGATTCGATATTATACTGCAATTATTAATATAATAATAATATCGTATTAAAGATTTACAAACTATACGAAAATAAACGTGTTTATTTACGAGTAAAATGAATTTATAATCTGAGTATACACCACGTGCTTGGACAAGAATTTCATGTATATATCGTGGCAGAAGGAGAAAGATTTAAAAAATAGTGACGCATGCGCGTTGCACTTCCGTTATATGTTTTTCTGACGGTTTAGTCTAACATTTTTTCAAAAATGCAGCAAAATCCCTTTCTCCTCCAAGCCTACCGTAAGGAACTTCGTTCCAAAAAGTTTTCTGTAACTAGCCAACTTACGTAGACACACAATATATATATATATATATATATATATATATATATATATATATATATATATATATATATATATATCTGGGGCGGCTAGTCAAAGGAGGCTAAGCCTCCTCCTCAATAATATTCCGTGTATCACTAATATATTATATTGAATAGTCAGCATTCAGCATATTCATATTAATCAAAATCATATTATTTTATGCACCTACCTTCCTTTCAACCTACATTATATAATATAATTTATTAATTAAAAATGAGAAGGTATTTACATTTACTGCATTTCATTCATTTCAAGATTTGTGGCAACGCTGCGGAGGCTTAGAAAGGTATATTCTCAACGTTCATTATGCCTGCCACAGAAAAGCAAACAACGGTGCAAATACTCCGAATGAATACTTCATTGCAATAGAAAAGCAAAACACATGTAAATGGCAACACCGATAGGAACCCAGTCTCATACAATGTCGACCAATCACAACTGGAGAATTTCGCGTGACATCGAGTGAATTCGTTGGAAAGCATTAATTGAATTGTAGTGTGATCGTTGTTACTAATTGCCGAAAACAGCAGCGTGTTTACTTATATTGCTCGCGTATTGTTTTAAAATGAGTTTGGTTACTGAAGTTAATTTCAAAAATTTCAATGGTGACTTAGTGGAATATTTGTTATCCCATAACTTTAGTGCACTAAGTTATGAGGATAAAGTTTTGATAAAAACATTGCGACCTACCCCTGAATTAAACAATTTGGTGCAGCGTAACAGACAACAAAACCGCGGTTTTAATACAAGGAATTATGAGAGACATCCTTGCCTAACCGGATCACAGGTAAAAAATAAATTATTTTGTTGGCAGTGTTTACTTTTTACTAGTGAAAATGTCTGTGTTTGGGGCCGCTTAGGATTTGAGGATTCAATTCTATACCTAGTGGAGAGTGAGGAATTTTTCACCGATAAAGTAACTTCAAATACAGCATGCGGTTTAATATCTTACTCACAAGATAAGGAGTATATATATTTTTTAAACATCTTTAAATTAGTTTTTGAACAAACAGAAATAGTTTTTCAAATCTTACAGCACAAGTTTTCAGATGTAATTCACTCACGAAATCGGCTCAAGTTTCTTTTGGAAAAAATTTCAGAATTTCGTGCAGAAGTTTATTTCAAAAAACTATTTTCTGTATTTCAAACTACTGATGATACGACTGAATTTAGCCCAAAACGAAGGAAATTCAGTTACGCAGATATGGAGCTTCACTATAAGCAAATATTTTATGAAATTTTGGATACTATTATGGGTCAAATAGAAATAAGGTTCTCTGATTTGAAAGAACTGCATTTCTTCGACTTACTCAATAAGAATTTGTTTACCGGATTTTCGGCTAATTTTCCATATAACCTTTTGGAAAATTTATGTCAAAAATACACTTTTTTTGATAAGGTGGCCATAAAAAGTGAACTGTGTGTTGTTTATAATGACAATGAAATTTTCGGGCAAAATGAAAATCATGTGAGGACTATTAAATACCTTTTTGATAATGATTTCAATCAAGATTTACCCCAAGTTTATAAACTCTTATGTCTAATTGATTCTATCCCGGTGACATCGGCTTCCGTAGAGCTTTCGTTTTCCACTCTTAAGAGAATTAAAACTTATTTACGAAATTCAATGAGCCAGGATCGTTTGAAAAATATTAGATTGTTGTCTATTGAAAAGGAATTGGTAAAACTTTTGGAGAAAGACAAAAAATTTTATGAGGATATTATAGATCATTATGCTAACGTTAAAGATCGCAGAATTCCGCTAATCTTCAAAAATATATAATAACTTTTTATTTGCTCTCACCAGCTGTTAACAAATTCGTTAAGTAGGTAGGTAGTTACATATTTTGTGAAGGAAAAAAAAATTGATGAATAGATGAATTGATTAGTTGGCTGAGAAGAGTTTTTGTGAATATTGTAAATAGGAGTTGTAGGTCTCAAGGTAGACACTCGAAAGTGAAAACAAATTAATAGCTTAGGGTGCTTGTTTACTTTGATTTTCTTTAAATTATGAGGCGGTTGACCTCGAAATCCTAAAAATTTTCGCCTATGGTGTATTTTGACAACCTCTTGTAGCCTCCTCAAACCAAAACCTCACGAGCCGCCACTGATAAGTATAGTAGACTTTGAATTTACAATATTACTAGATCCAAAGGTCTAAGGTGGAATTCAAACGTGTAGCTTCAACGTTACACATGAAAACCAGGAGTTTTCATGTTTGAGAAATCATATTCTGAGATCTATTTCTATGTATTTTTTGGAAGTAACTTTTTCATGGCTTAGATGCAAAGTCAATTTCTACTATTCAAGAAAGCCCTATTTTTATTGAGTAATATTGAAGGAAGGCCATTTTGACAAAAAAATTTAATACCCGAATTGTAAAATCAAAACTCTACAGTTTTTAATGAATGAATCTCATTTTATTAATTACGAGAAATATCAATGTACAAGACGATTACACTCATAATGTATTTACAGCAATACGAATAATATTGAATGTAAATTTATAACTAGTACAAGTTAGCCACTTTAAACTCTCGCCACAGTTAGAGATGTAGGGGAAGTCCGGGCATAGTGGATAGGCCAGGCAAAGTGAATACGCTTCATTTCTCGTCAAGAACATATCGGAACACACGCACTTCGCGCCATTATACTCCCTAACCCGTCCGCATTCGCGCGCAAATAGAGCTAGCAGAAGGTTGCATCCCGTTCGAGAGAAAAATCGGAAAAACGAAATAGTGAAGTTTTCTTATTACTTTTCAAGGTACGTAATACTTTAATAACCCATATAAAAGTCAACCATATTGTTTAGTACGATTATATCCTCTAAGTGCATATTTTCAAGTATAAATTCTGAGAGTTTTGTTACTTTGTCGTCACTTCATTTGGTTTTAGGTTAGATTGAGTGAAATGAATAGGTGTAGGGCAAAGTGATCACGGGCAAAGTGGATACGGTATTCGCTTTGCCCTAGATGAGTTTACTGGTCATTCAATTTTTTTATTTGTTTTTAGATGGTATATAAATACAAGAGGAAGACAAATCAAGCCGAATGGAGTGAGGACAGTATGATGCTAGAAATAGCAGATTGCAATTCTGGGATTCCTGTGAAAACGACCGCAAAAGAGTATGGTCTACCTTACGCCACTCTTTATAGGCATTGGAAAAAAGGTAGCTCGACTGCTCAGCTTGGTCGTTTTCGTAAAGTTTTCAATGATGAACAAGAGGGAGACCTTCGGACGTATTTGTATGATATGGATAGTGTTTTTTATGGGTTAACCCGAGCAGATTCCAAAACATTAGTTTTCGAATACGCGAAACGTAATAATGTTACTTATCCGCCTAGTTGGTATAAAAATAAAGAAGCTGGTGATGATTGGCTAGCAGGATTTATGAGGAGAAATCCACAAATTACACTAAGGATTCCAGAAGCAACATCAATTGGCAGAGTTAAAGGCTTCAATCGTTCTCAAGTAGAAAGGTTCTATAAATTGTTAGGTGAACAAATTGAGAAGTGTCAAATTGATGGTACCAGAATCTATAATGTATGGCATTCAGACCTCAATAAATAAAACACCCAAGGTTCTTTCAGTTAAAGGTAAGAAGCAAGTTAGAGTCATTTCCAGCACCGAACGTGGACAAACTACGACAGTCGTGTGTTGCTGCAACGCTTCTAAATCGTTCGTTCCACCGTTTATGTTATTTGCACGTAAAAGGATGCAAGATCGCCTTTTAGATGGTTCTCCTCCAGAGACTCGAGGAAGTTGTTCAGCTTCGGGATGGATAAATGGAGAAATATTTTTGGATTGGCTAAAAATATTTGTTGGCCACATACGTGTCCGACAACAGACAAAAAAGTTATTTTACTTCTACAGTGTGTATGCTATTATTGCGGGGAGAACTATATAGAAATAAATAAAAAACCGGTTGATGATTGGATCCAATGTGATGAATGTAAGCAATGGAGTCACGAAAAATGCACGGCTTATGAAGGAATATGCTTATTTTTTTGTGATATCTGCACTGATTAGTGAAACTAGGCTAAGTATTTGTGTTCACTTTGCCCTATCGTCCTATCCACTTTACCCGACCTATAGGGCAAAGTGGATACCGGCATATGTTGCAATATTATTGACAATTAAAATTAAAGAACTGCAATTAAACAATTTTTGTTAATTATATTGAAAACTTAAATAAATGTTGATTCTCATTGAACATTTGTTTTATTTATATGCCTATTGGTTATCTTCCTAGAGTCCATCAAACGTTAAGGTGTCCACTTTGCCCGGACTTCCCCTATCTTATATATATTATTTAGAAGATGAATCAAGAAAAAAACTACTGAGCTGGAAAATTTTTAATAAGCACGAATATTAGCTCAAGTGGTGATTCTTCCAGCAAATCAATGAATTATTAACTCCTGTATCCTTACAAAAACGCGTGAACAGCGGAGCTCCATCACTAAGCTCGTATTTTTCTCTCACAAGAAAGATAAAGGAAGTGAAAATTAAATAGAGAAACTAAAGCTGGTTAGTCCTACCGCGAAGTGCAATGCGCATTAAGAGCGAATGAAGTCGAGAAGGGAAAATAGTCGCAAGCTAGGTGGAATGTGTATTCGCCCTTTCTAGCATCACCGCTAAGTGCATCCGTGTTATAAATAACACGAAATATCTATATTCAAATGGCGACTGTTGAGATTAAGAACGTCTTTATAGAGAGGCTTCACAAGGCAGAATACTCCTCGGTGGTTTGCCATTGCCTTCCGAGAGGTGGCTCCGCATTAATTTGTTGGTTCTGCCGGGATTCGATCCACCGACCTTCTGTTCAGTAGCCCAACGCACTGACCACTGAACTACGGAGCCATATATGTATATATATATATATATATATTTATATATATATATATATATATATATATATATATATATATATATATATATATATATATATAAGAGGAGGGTAGTCGCTGACTAGTTTAGAGGATAACTATTTGTAGGGACTGCAGCAATGTAAAAGGAAACTCTCTGAAGTTTTTCCAAGCTTTCGGAATCGTTTATTCCATCATCAGGGAGAATCTATCGTGAGGATGATTACATATATGTTGATAATACGATATTAGAAACATTGAAAATGATGCTATTTGTTAAAAAATCAGAAAAGTTGATACAATTTTGTGTAATTTTATATCAAGTGAAAGTAAAAATGAATAAATTTCACTCAAATGGATTATATATACTTTTTTATTGATGGATTTATTGTCTTGATAAATAAAGGCCATTTCTAAAAAAGATCTTTTTGAAAGATGTGATTCTCTTGCAAGAACAGTTGTTGAAAGGTAGTTCATCTGGTGGTCACAATCATTGACATGTTTATGATTTTTTAACAAATAGCATCATTTTCAATGTTTCTTATATCGTATTATCAACATATATGTAATCATCCTCACGATAGATTCTCCCTGATGATGGAATAAACGATTCCGAAAGCTTGGAAAAACTTCAAAGAGTTTCCTTTCACATTGCTGCAGTCCCTACAAATAGTTATCCCCTATATATATATATATATATATATATGTATATATATATATATATATATATATATATATATATATATTTTGTAGTTCGTAAAGTTAATTCTATTCAGGTTAAAAGGATTTTGAAGACATAATCCTGAAACCTAACAGTTTTTTAACGTCGCATTTTATAAATCAGTTACATGATTTTCATTTATTTTTTTATGAGACAGATTGAACTATATATATATATATATATATATATATATATATATATATTTATATATATATATATATATATATATATATATATATATACAGTGGGCCCCCGGTAATCCGGCCCCTGTCTAATCCGGCGCCCCCTGTAATCCGACATGCCTATCATTATTGAATGTAAGTTCACATGCATAATTTTGCGAAAAATTGATGAATATTTTCATACTTCAAAATTTCATTTTTATTCATAGTTTTTGATTATGCATTTGTTTGTATACAATTATTTCATAATGTGAAATTTAGTTATTATTTTCTGTAAGTTCTATAGCACTAATAAGGTTAATTTTATAATCAAACGTAAGCTGTCTATTGTGGTGTTTAATTTACTAAATTCGACATACATAGGTATGAAGTATATTATGATTTGTAGTTCAGATAGAATCTTATCATTTTGATCTGTAATTTGTCGGATTACAATGTACTCTTTTGTAAAAAATTCCGGAATATAGGGGGTCTTAGGCAGTACTCTATAATCCGACAAATTCGATAGTCCGACACGGCCCTGCAAAATGTTTGTCGGATTACCGGGGGTCCACTGTATATATATATATATATATATATATATATAAAATCTCTTGATATATATATATATATATATATATATATATATATATATATATATATATATATATATATATATATATATATATATATTTATATATATATATATATATATATATATATATATATATATATTCCAGTACTTGGCATCTCTAGCCAGACCAAATGAACTGAAATTTGGCATCTGTGTTTATTCATTAGAACGAAAATGTCAAAACTATCTACTAAACTAGCTATCTGCAACCTATTCCAATATAAAGGCTTTTTTGAAGACAAACGAAGCTAAACAAACGGGTTTTCCAGGATTTTTGCATCCCCAAATAATATATACATATATATATATATATATATATATATATATATATATATATATATATATATATATATATATATATATATATATATATATATATATATATATATATTTAAATATATATATATATATATATATATATATATATATATATATATATATATATATATATATATTTCCATTCTATTCGAAAATATTTCTACTTCAGGTTTACATACCATGTAAGATGAATATTACATATTGAAGTTTAATATTGAAATTGGCCAAACTTGTTACAATTTAAGTGAATTATTACGAGATATATTCAAATGATTGAAAAAAAATAAGAAGCTTACCCCACTAATGCTATTCAAAATTATTCATACACTCACCGCTCTGTACTAACAACGGACCATGGTTTTACCACCCACACACAAGGATTTGTAGTGTTCACTGGTCTAATTGTATCATCTGGGCACAACAAGCTATATCTATCAGGCGTTGCCTCCGTTCCTCCAGGAACTAGTCCAAAATGAATTTGAACATCATCCCAACGAGCCAACGAAATATCACCAGCACCATCCGTCAAGCAGAAAAGCAGACCACGTCTGCCCCAATATTTATCATTTTTAGAACAGATCTTAGGATTATCACATGCTCCGCACAGATTGGGATATTTATTTTCTAAGGTGAAAATTACAAATTAATTCCTTACTACCTTAACTACAGTATACAACCGACTGTATAGGATGATAATAGGTTAATTCAATTAAAAAAGATAGTAGATATTAATTTTTTTGATTTTAATTTTGAAAAATAAGTTTTCAATTTATACTTTGTAGCTTTTCAGTTTCATAGAAAACTTTTTCAGCAATATCTTTATGGAAACGTATTGCATGAATTGAAAGGGTTGCCACCTCTCCCAATTTGATCGGCAGACTCGAAATAGTACTATTTCTCCAGACTACCGATTCTAATTTTAAACTCGTTACTTTTGTAAAAAATATTTATTCTTGTATTACAGATTATTTTATTTTCTTAATAAAGAACTCTATAGTTGTTACGTATCTTGAATTATTCAGAGTACAGGGTGGGCCAAATTGGACACTTTTAAAAGGAAAGTCCTTTTTTAAAACAAGATAGATGAAAACTAATGGCGGTATCCGAGGCTCAATTTTTATGAAAAACTTAATGGTGAAAACAGCATATCGATATCTATCATTATCTCTGAGTTACAGCATTTTTTTTCGAAAATGTTGCGTTTTCGAAAAATTGCTGTAACTTTTTTTCTGTTGCAAATTTTTTGGTTCTATGGAAACATTCTCGAAGCACTCTTTTACGTAGAATTTAATGGTTATGAAAGCTGTTGATAGCAGTACTTAAAACTAATAGTTTTAATAAAACTGGGAACAATTTATACTATTTTTACATTAATAAATAAAACTAAAACAATAATAATAATAAAGAACAAAATATTTCTTTGGAGGAAGTTTTTGAAATATCTACCTGCTTCTCTTACACATAGGCGGCACCTTTTTTGAACAATTCTTGCCTAATTAATTATTTTTTGGATTGATTGGGCCGATACTTGGTGTAAATTAATAAACATATCAAAACAATGGTTAAAAATAACAATTTATACATTTATTATAAAAAATAACGCATGACGCACGTTTCGGTGGAACTTCACCTTCTTCAGATGCTAATGGCAATCCAGTTTGCCATTAGCATCTGAAGAAGGTGAAGTTCCACCGAAACGTGCGTTATGCGTTATTTTTTATAATAAATGTGTAAATTGTTATTTTTAACCATTGCTTTAATACGAATTAATTAGTTCAATGAGAGTGAGAGAAGCAAAACCTTGCATCACTGCCGCTTCCAATTCGTGTCTAGAGTTGTTCGAAAGTTTGAAAATAAGATCTTTCAACCTTTACCAGAGGTGTAAGTCCATGGGCACTAGGTCCAATGACCTGGCCGTCCAACGGTTGGTTTTTTGGTTTGCTATCGAATTATTGCCAAAATTTGTAGACAATTGCAGTGTTGTAAGGCGAAGCCCCGTCTTCCTGAAAATATATTTTCCTGAGTTCCATTAACGGCAATTTGTCAACAAGGGGTTCAATATGTTGCCTTCAAATTTCTGATGAGATACCTATGAGATGTTAGAGTGCCATTATAAATGACGAGGCCGATAATTGTACCCCTAAAAACACCTGTCCATACGCTAAATCCAAATCTTCCTTGACTTCTCTGCTCCACAATAGAAGGAGGTTTTCGTTGTGCCCAAGAATAAGGATTATAGCGGTTGAAAATACCGGCACTGGTGACATAAGCTTCGTCTGTCCAAATACAATTTGATGAAAAATCAAGCACTTGGTTACAATTTTCCAGGAGCCAGTGGCAAAAATCCATGAGGCGTTCGAAATCTCCTGGTCTAAGTTCATGACCTCTTCCGGCCCTGTATGGCTTGAATTTATGCTTTTACAAAATTCGGCTAACGTTAGTTCTTGGTAGGCCTGTAATTTTTAAATTTCGCATTGACGTTTTCGGATTATTTGCGACAGCTCCTAAAACGACTATTTCTTCCAATTCCCTATCCCTAGTTGATGCATATGATTTTGGCCTTTCCTTTTCAAATTGACCACCATCAATTTGGTTGTGTCGTAATCTTGCGAAAATGTCTCTGAAATGTTGCCTTCTATCTAGATACCTCTCGTAATACAAATTGCTTGCTGCATCTGCATTTTCCCGGTTAGTATGAAACAGACTATCATATCCCATTTTTCATAATTATCATACTTCATTGCAAATGTGTTTGAAAAATCAACAAAAACCACGAACTGAAGACTTCTTTACTACTTATATCAAAATTTGATAGCTACCAGTGAACATTTTCTTTCTGTTTTATCGCCGCGTCGTCCAAAGCCTACTTGTTTAGAGTGTTTGTTTCAAAGGCTACATGAGAAAACTTGAAAGCTCTAATTTTCAAGGTGACTCTTGTGAAACATCAAGTGTGCTACATTTTTGAAATGACAATTTCAAGTTCTTTCGGATTATGTAGGAATATACAGGGTGTCTCTTTTTAAAAAATTATTTTTCGGTCAATAACTGCTGATTTGAAAAAAATAAATAACTTGAACCATTGAATTCTACGTAAAAATTGCTTCGACAATGTTTTCACACAACCGAAGAATTTTTGTTAGGAAAAAGTTACAGCAACTTTTCGAAAATGCACATTTTCGAAAAACATGCTGTAACTCAGAAACGATGATAGATATCGATATGCGCTTTTCACCATTGAGTTTGTCATAAAAATTGTGCCTCAGACACCGCTATCAGTTTTCATCTATCTAGATTAAAAACAGGACTTTCCCTTTAAAAGTGTCCAATTTGACCCGCCCTGTATATTAGACTTATTTTATTTGTGAATCAACGTATGCGTACATTCATCTACGGATAAATGACAGCACAAGTTGTGTACATAACAAAATTAGCCAACGTTTGTTTGTAGTGTAAATCTTATTGCAGTTATATTAATTATTAATAATAACTAAGTTATTATTTAAAAACACGTAAACAATAAAAATGTTTAATTTATGCTCATTTATTGAGAATGTTGATCCAAAACAAAATAATACTTAATTTAAATTTTGATTATCAATTGTTTACTTGAACACATACACATATTCACGAGTTCGCATGTACGAATGAGAAGAAGTATATCTAACTTCGTAATATTTTGAAGTGGCGACCCTATGAATGAATAATTTTTTTAAGATGGAGACGTTCCCATTTATGTATGTTTTAACAGAACTGGTTCAATACAATTGGACGTCACTTACTCAGTTCGTAATCCAGAGTGGAATTATCCACCCAAGGGCCAGCCTTACAGGCAATATTGAAAAACTCTGATGAAGATTTTATTCGATTTTCAGTTAGTGTTAATTCTGGATGGCATGTTTGTGGGACGACTGTAGCTTCCAAATACTGAAAAAAATAACTGTTTCAAAAATAAATTTCGTTTTGCTTCCAAATGTTATTTTATACTGTTTACATCATCGAATATCAACAAATTATATATTTTGAATGTGGAGACATCTAAATACGAAAGTTTATAAGGTTGAAATTAGAAGTAGAGAACATCAAGTTGAAAGAATTTTCGAGGAATGTAATATCTTGAAGCAAAATCAATCCCTCATTAGAAGGTCAATTAGAAATTTAATAAAAAGGTCGCGAATATGTATTCAAAAAAAAAAGAAATCATTTCGAACATTCTATATTAATTTTGTGTTAATCCTTAGTTTTGCCTTTCATAATATGTTTCGAATGTTTATTCTGTATTAGTTGTTGTAGATTTTTTGGTTTAAGTAGGTACGTATAAAGATATTTGCTGGAATAAACGATTGTATACATCAGAATATGCGTTATTAAAAATGAATTTCGAATTTGTAAAAACTATTTTAGGACTCACGAAGAGCTTTGTATCATTGGACGATACAGCTTTACCATCCAGTTCAGAATATCCTCACTGCATTGGAGCGAAATAACGATATTGTTCATATTTGAAACAAATTTCTAGGAAAACTGGACGTGTGCCAAAAAAAATAGAAACGCTCCAGTAATGTCAACTTATGGTAGAATGTGAAGCAGGTAGCGAATTTTTGAAAACGGAATATACAGGGTGTTTTTTCATCCTGCAAATTTAATCTGAACCTATCGTAATTTCCACCCCGTATTTTTGAAAAAGTGTTAGAATTATTGAAAGAAGATAATCATATTCTTCTACTCTGAAAATTTCATCAAGATTAATCAAGACATACCAAAGTTATGAATAAAAGAAAAATCGGACGAATCGGACAAATCACCTTGTAGACTCTCAATAAAGGCCCCCAACCATAAACCAGACATTGTTTCCAAACTGCCTTGACTAGTGTAAACTTCACCTAAAATCTGACGGTCTCCTCCGGAATCACCCTGTATATACATATAATACCACTTACACACCTCACTATTGACTTTCGATATTGTGCAATACTTACTTTATTATTTTTGGGGATAATACGATTCAAAAGGAGTAAGCAAATTATTCAAATAATGACTATTTTTCCTAGGTTCTACATACATTAGACAATATTCTGGGCCACTCCGATTCGTATCCGTAG
>JARQZK010002245.1:307500-397537 GCA_030704885.1 Cynegetis impunctata | reverse complement strand
AAAGATAGTAATACATGGACGAGAAGTCAGTTCGCGGATGTTGACAGGCTAATGTATAATCGTCTGAATGAACTGATTTACCATTATCAACATGGTAAATCAGTTCATGAGGGAATCTTTGGAATATCTCTGAATCAAACGATACAGTTTCTTTGTCGCATTCATTCACAGACCTTCCGAGAGATTTTTTTGAGTGCACGCGTATGCATTTTTAGAGTCTTCTAGGTATAATTCGTTTTCCGTGTCACTACTCTGGTCGCAGTCGGAATTTCTAATATTGCTCTTATATGATTTTGCATGATAAGGCCCATTATCATATCTATTTTCAAATGACGACCAATCAAACATTTTAATTGCGTCACTATTTAGAGATGGTTTTAGGTAAAGGCATTTTTGTATACACGATAACGTCCCGGTACTATAGAGCAATGATGAGTACTTGTCGAAAAAAAAACAATTACTGGAGCACACTCATTTCGCTACCTGTATAAGCGTTTTTGCTAAAATTATTTTTCACTACCTTTTACAACGGATCTTTCGGCTGTCCTGCAGCAGAAAAACAATCAAATCCAAAATATTCGTGTTCATCCTCTCCATTTAGTTAGTTTTTTCTTCCTTTTCTACCTGTCTTAACCTCTGCTCGATATTATTACTTATAAGCTCTGTATTTACACACGCCTTTCATAGCAGAGGTAGAGTGACCATCTGAGAGTGACCTAGGCGTGCTGGGTTCGAATCCAGTATTTAGGTATGGATGTTTGTATATGCGTATGAGTTTTGGTGGTTCTATTTAGAATTAGTAGTTGGGTATTGTCCATAGAATTTAAAAAAATATCTGTATTTGAACTTAGCAAATCTAAGGACTTTTGAAGTCACATGATTTGTGCTTTCAATAGATCCCTTTCTGTTTTTAATGATTTTAATTAGCTTGCCTTTCAAAATACAAAGAAATAAATAATGGAATGTAAAGTATAAAGTGAGGAATACTAAGATCACCTGCATAAGTATTTTCAATTCGTACACTTACGCGCTTCAGACTGTGAAAAATATTTCTGAGCCAATTCCACTATTGTGCAGATTGGATAAAATCAGTCAAGAAAGTTTTTGTCACTAATAAAATGAGTAAAATTCATGTGATAAAGGTTCCTGGAATCACGAGACTTTCCATGAAAACCCCACAGATTTAATCTCTAGAGCAACACCATCATCTGAAATAATATGTATAATAACCTCTGATGGCACGGACCAAAGTGTATACATTCTAATGTCGAAATTCTCTTGATTCGTACCAAACCTTTGATCATACTAACGAACTGATCTACCTGAAGTGAAAAAGGTCAATGAAGTAATTAATGGTAAAGTAGCTAGCTTCTATTTCGAAGACATTTTTATGAAATTTAGTGATGTAATTTACTAAATTATTTTGTGTCGGAACATATTGATTTCATGATTATTGTCTGCAACGTAATGCTAATACGACAGGACATTTAACGTTTCACGAACTAAAGCATAAATGCTTTTCAAAGGAAATACAATTCAGAAAACAAGGTTACGTTGATGAATATAGTAGTTTATTAGCAATCAAATCCTTTCTTAGACAGATTTACATTAATTTGACTATTATAAGGTCAACGTGCTCAGGGCGCGCGAGAGCCATCACTGGGCCCCCCTGCTGCAGCGATCCCAGGCCCTCTATTTTCCTGATTTCTTACTTTAGTTTTTATAAGTAGTTTCATATGACCAGTCGGGAACTTAAATTAAAACCGAACTGTAAGAATAATTTAGATTTTTTTTATTGTTAATCATCAACTGTTAATCCTTGACAATGAACAGTCTGAACGTGAATAGAACATTGAAATATGGTTACCCCCTTTCTAAGGCCCCCCTTACACACGCGACGTTGCATTTCTTAACACATCAACGTGGCAAATCCAAGAAATTGCAACAAGTAACGAGCTAATGCTAGATTGCAAAAAATACCCACGTTTTTGAACGCACACTCTGGATAAATGTCGTGTTTGATGTTTTTCTGAATCGCTTGAATTTTGGAATGCGCATTCAAATGGAACACGTGCATTTCTTAACCGTGTGGAGGCGATTCACCGATGTTGTTGCATTCTAAAAGCAGTGGTACGTGGTGTAATCTTCATTTTTACTTTCTATTTCCTGTGCACAGAGAGACTAAACATTCTTCTTCGAACAAAAAACCTATGGTTTTTGTTCGAACGTGGGTGTACGCAATCTGCTTGCACGTTTTTGGGATGCACGTTGATGTATACAACAACATCATCACTCCGTGTGTAGGCCCGCTATGAGCTGCCATCAACAAAATTATCATGTTTTATAATTGAATACCAAACTTTAGTTTCTTTAAATTTCTAAATTTTTTTTTTGTAAGCATAGGTCTAAATTTATTTTTTAAAGTTATTGTAGAAGTTAAAAAAAATTATTTATAGTCAAAGAAATTACATGATATTTATTCATAAAGAATTACTCCATAGTTCAATAATAGACATTATAAATTACCCATAGTCATTTTTTGGGGTTCACCGTTAACAATTTTGATAGGATAAAATCCTTGCTTTACAATTAATCTAAATATCCTTATTCACCAATAAAAGTCCCCTTTCTGGCCTTCCTCATGGCAAACTCATCAATGATGATGTCCAGGTTGGCTTCTCTTGCAAGGTCCGTTCCACTGCTAAAACACTCAAGCTTGACAGTCTGTCTCGATACATTGTTGAGCGTAACACGTTTTTTATTCTATTCAGAGTAGAAAATGAGCGCTATGCGCTAGCAACTGTAGCAGGGACTGTTGCAAATATAATACTGAGATATTTGGAAACAAATTTTTCAAATTCAAAGTTCTCATTTTGTTTAGGAGTTCAAATAGTGGTAGGCTTCTGCGACCAAAGTTGGATAACGTTGAAAACGTCACGCTCGAAAGCTGCCTTATAATTATACTCGTCCTCTGCATTATCTTCGCAGTCTTCACCAGCTGGTCTCTTTCGTTTCTTTCTTATTTTTTGTTCCTCTTGAAGTTGTTGGGGCCAACTAATGTTTTCAGTCACTCTCTGAGCTTTACTAAATATTCGACCCCATCCTTCAAAGCGAAGATTTTTCAAATTATCTATCAAAGAACTCAAGTTTTTTGATGCTACATCCAACGTTCCTTCACGACACTGCAGCACTTTGTTTACATTGTCTATTGACTACAAATTCTTGAACCGAGTAGATGCAAGAAGGAGGTAGTTAAATGTTTAGAAATAAGTTTTCAGCCTATCTATGTCTCGACGATTTTCGGCAGTTAAATTTAACTTAGTTCATCAAGGGCCTTTAACAATCCCTGGCAGATGTTTAGCAACTGGTGTTGTGACGGTCTCTACTTCTGCTGACCAGCGAGTTTTAATATACATTGAATGAAGAGAGCTTTGGTATTATATTTTTGAGGATTTCTCATTCTATGGGGGCTAGAGCCAAAAAACATTGATCACAATTTTTTGAAACCGCCTTCCAAAAATTGATCGTCTATCAGTAGATGTGTGTCAGCCGCGGTCGTGTTCCAGCCGCCATCGCGCCGTTTTGTTACACTAATAATATAACAATACATTACTAAAATGCTTGATAGCTTGATTAATTCGCTTACTCACAGTTGCGTCTTTATTCATGGCTAAAATTAAATTAATACTTAGTGAACTGGAAAATCAAGACTAACTTTTTTGAGTTGAGCAGATAACATGTACAGAAAGGAATTTTTACATTTGGCCAGGCCATGCCCCCTTCGGGGTCCCGGGCCTCAGGGCTCTGGCCCCTCTTGCCCCACCCTCTCGCCGGCCCTGCAACTGCTAAACGTTCTGATACTTTATAAAGAATTTGGCTAACTTGTACGCAAGTAATTTCGTATTGTTAGGACCTGCCTCCACTTTCTCCTCCTGGATCTGCCACTCCGTACTCAAGAGCCTACATGTAAATAAGGTATTCGAAAATGAATATATTACATTGAATATATAAATATATATATATATATATATATTATATATATATATATATATATATATATATATTTATATATTATATATATATATATATATATATATATATATATATATTATTTTTCGTACTCCGCAAAATGTCCTTTCTGAGCTTCATATATCAATTCTGGAAAATTGGGAGGAACATTTTTTCAACAAAATTGTCAATTTTTCAGAAAGCTTTCGTTAACACGATATAAATTTTTTTTTACTAATATGCCATGAGATCAAGATATAATCAACTTTGAATTTAATGTTGGCCACCATTCGTCCCGTATGAAGAAAACAAAACTTGATGAGAATCAAATAGTTATTTCATTTGAAATATCCACAATAGTTATCAAGATTTTTAGGCTAAACATAGTTAGTAATGAGTACAGAATTCTATAAAATGTAAAATAAAAGCTTTCATATTTTGATATATATATTTCATAATTCAATAAAAGTTTCAAAGACATTACCATCTCAAAAACCAAGTACTCAATTTCAGAGGATATATTTCTTAGAACTGTGAGATATTTATAATATTCAATATTTTTTGATATTTTCAATGTATCACCTTCTTCTGCTCCTACGTTTTCTCAGCAAGTATGATGAAGATTTATCAATTATTGCATATCATCAACAAGACTCTAAAATGAGAAAAGTTTTATGGTAAAAATTGTTGAATAATTTCACCAGGCAATTACACTCAGACACCTGAATTGAAAGAAAAAACATGAACAAGGATAGAAATACTAATTTCAACATTTTGAAAATAAAAAAAAAACTAATCACTAAAAATCATGAATGAAATATTTTTTCATTCATATATTGTCAAGACGACGAAGACAATGAATATAATCATCATGTATTAATATCTGAAATTTGTAAATGTATTCAAATTGATTTACAGTATATCATTATCAGCAAAAATAGAAATAGGTACATATTAAGTAATCTTATATAACTGCGTAAATGATAATTATAAACATTTTCGATTTCCGTTTGATATGTCCACCTTCACAAATTCGACAATCATTGCGAACGGAGAATATATCATTCATAAACATAACCTTGGCGTTTCTCTTCATTAAATTTCTATTATATATTTAGAGAGCACTCCCGAAAAGACAAAGTCACTTAACTTCACTGGAAAAAATATAATTTATATAAAATATAAAAAAATATAAATATAAATATGAAAAATATAATTTATATGAAATACATTACAATAACAAGATCCGCAAGTTTATAAATTCCTAGGAAATTTATGAACCTTCGTAGTATTCTAAACGAGAGATAAATTATATTATTTTACGCCCTAATTTTCGCATATTTATCAATTTGCGACGTCTCGTGGTTAATTTATAAACTAACGGATATACATTCGTAAGATTCTAAACGGTTCGACAAATCACAGAAGAGCTTTTAATTTTACGCTTCTTTAAAATACGGCAAATAACACACTGCTCTCTGAATGGTTGTTGTTGACAGTGGCAATGCTTGTGTCCATAGACTTAGGTACAATCAGACTTGCCAAACTACAAATTCATCAGGTTCGATTACCCACCTAACAGTATTTTTACTTTGAAACTAGTTAGGTACCTGTAATACATAATATGCTGATGACCCCTGCTGATGACCCCTACTTCACTCTGCCAAAATAAAACAACAGAAATTGTGTTCTACGATATTAAAGAGGTTCTGGGTATCTCATTATGGGTCTAGTTTAGTAACCTTAGCAAAATAAAATCAAAAACTTCACACACAAGCAACCGGTTTGTTTATGTTCCGTGGCGAAAAATGGCGTTGGAGAGGAAGGAGAAGGAACACGTGACTTCTTCAACCAATCAGAGCGCATATGGCGTTTGGTTATTGCTTACTTATTATTTTACGCATGAGTTCGGTAAGTTTATCAATTTGCGAAATTGTGGGCGTAAAATAATACAATTTATAAACTTGCAGATCTTGTTATCTTCCGTTGACAGATTATATATATATATATATATATATCATATATATATATATATATATATTATATATATATATATATATATAATATATATATATATATATATATATATATATATATCAGGGGCGACTATTCGAAGGCGGCTAAGGAGGCTAAAACCTCCTCCTCAATAATATTCCGTGTATCATATTGAATAGTCAGCATTCAGAATATTCATATTAATCAAAATCATATTATTTTATGCACCTACCTTCCTTTCAACCTACATTATATAATATAATTTATTAATTACGATAGAAGGTATTTACATTAACTGCATTTCATTCATTTCAAGATTTGTGGCAACGCTGCAGAGGCTTAAAAAGGTATATTTTCAACATTCATTATGCCTGCCACAGAAAAGCAAACAACGGTGCGAATACTGCGAATGAATACTTCATTGCAATAGAAAAGGAAAACACATGTAAATGGCAACACCGATGGAACCTAAGTCTCACACAATGTCGACCAATCACAACTAATAGGCTTTCGGGTAAAATCGAGTGAATTCGTTGGAAAGCATTAATCGTCAGTTTGTTTTAATTTATTATGCTCGCGTATTGTTTCTGAAATGAGTTCAGTTACTGGGTTTAAGTTTTAAAACAATTTTATTGGTGATTAGGTCAATGGTGACTTATGTGAAAATCTAGTGTTAAAGTTAAAACTGATAATGTTTTAATAAAAATCATTGGCGACCTACCCGGAATTAACAATTTGAACTGAGACCTACCTGTGATTACTTTATGTTGATGAGATAGAAACCATGGCTGTGATATTTATTTTGATAAAGGAACTATTTAAAAACAATCAAAGGTCCATAATTTTTCATCAAAATCACAAATGCAATCTATTGTGGAGTCAGTCACGAGGAATTTAATACCACCCATACCCAATTCACCATATTTCGGTAGCGTTTGGGAAGCTTCAGTAAGGTTTGTAAACATCGTTTAAAAAGAAATGGTTCAGACGATAATCTAACTTTCCAGGAATTCGTTTCTTTTCTAGCCCAAACCGATACCATTCTGAATTCTGTCTACCGCTGCTATCCTTTTTGTGTTGTACACTCTTATCGTATGCGTTGTATGCATATATATATATATATATATATATATATATATATTATATATAATATATAATATATTTACTATATATATAATATACTAGTCTATATATATATATATATAATATATATATATATATATATATATATATATATATATATATATATATATATATATATATATATATATATGGTAAACTTAATGGAATGTATTTCAAATTAATTATATTTTTTACATTGAAGAGAAGCTACTACCTACATCTTCTTGGGAATGCTCTCTAAATATATGATAGAAATTTAATGGAGAGAAACTCATAGGTTATGTTTTTGTTCCGGGACATGCTCGTCGGGTTTAAAAAGGTGGACATATCAAACGGAAATCGAAAATGTTTATAATTATCATTTACGCAAATATTACATGGACAATTTGAGATTATTTAGTATTTCTATTTTTGCTGATAATGATATAGTGTAAAGCAATTTGGATACATTCATGAATCTCAGATATTAATATATAATTATATTCTTTGTCATCTTCATCTTGACAATATATAAATGGAAAAATCTTTCATTCATGATTTAGTGATTGAATTTTTTCATTTTAAAAATGTTGAAATTAATATTTCTATGCTCGCTCTTGTTTTTTTCTTCAATTTGGGTAAGTTCAAAAATTCCTAGTGAAATTTTTTGATAATATTCAATGCGATGACTTATCAAACTTTTTATTTCAGAGTCTTGATGATGATATGCAAGAATTGATAACTCATCTTCATCATACTTGTGTAGAAGAAGCAGGAGTAGAAGAAGGTAATACATTCAAAATTTCGAAATATATCAGATTATCAATATTTCACAGTTCCAAGAAGTATCAAATATCCTCTGAAATCGAGTCCTTGATTTCAGAGAGGATAATTTTTCTGAAACTTTCATTGAATTATGAAATATATAGCAAAATATTGAAGCTTTCATTTTCCATTTTTGAGAATTTTGTGGTCATTGTTTACTATGCTTGGTCTTAAAATCCTGATATTATGGATCACAAATGAAATGGGTATGTCATACTCATCAACTTTTGTTTTCTTCGTACTGGACGAATGGTGGCCAATATTCAATTCAAAGTTAAATATTGATCTCATGGCATATTAGAAAAACAATTGATTTCTCATCACCCAAAGCTTCCTGGAAAATCGACAATTTTGTTAAAATAATGTTTCTCACAATTTTCCAGAATTGATATCTAAGGCTCAGAAAGGAGAGTTTGCCGAGGACGAAAAGTTAAAGTGTTACACAAAGTGTATTTTCGACCAGATGGCTATTGTGAGTATATATATTCATTGTATTATATTCATTTTCGAATACTTCATTTACATGTAGGCTGATTCGAACGGAGTGGCAGATCCAGAAGCAGCACTAGCTGTTTTACCCGCAGATATGCAAGTGGAGGCAGGTCCTACTATACGAAAATGCACTGCTTTGAGTGAGTTTTGTATATTGTATTTTAGTTTACTTTTAGAAACGTATATTTTTCAAGAAGCACATCGAAAACAAAATTAGTTTTTTGCTTAAGAGAAGCACATTGTACGAAGAAGTTCCTGCACTTCCAAACAAATTTTTAATCGGACTCATTTGCTAATTCTTAACCTATATACATATGATATATATATATATATATATATATATATATATATATATATATATATATATATATATATATATATTTATATATATATATATATATATATATATATATATATATATATATATATATATATATACATATATCTATATGAAAAACTTGGTTGACGGAATGAACCGCGTAAAAGATTTGAAAAATCTCGACGTTTCGGCTCCTTTTGCGAAGCCATTTTCAGGAGAATTAGAAGGGGAATAATTCAGAATCGTGGCCTCAATCTGCCTACTCCACGATTTGAATTAGGAGGAATCGGAAACATACGCAAACACACAAACATCACCCCACCTCTAACTCCTTCCAATCCCACTGAACAAGAATCTACACCTAAATTATTTCTTCCTTACATCAAAACAATATTCACCACTCAACAAAAACTCTCCCATCTGGTCAGATCCGTCAAAGATAAAATTCCTAACGAAAATCACGGTGTTTATGAGACTCCCTGTTCCAATTGTCCTCGTTCTTATATAGGACAAACGAACCGACGAATTCAGGTCCGTGCCAAAGAACATTCACTTTCAGTAAGACATTCAGATACCACCAACGCCCTTTCCCAACATCACACCCAAACAGGCCACATTATCGATTTCCCCAGTACAAGAACTATTGCTCCCGTCCGATCTTTCAAATCCCGAATTTTCCATGAAGCTGTAGAAATAGAAAAACGTCGAAATTGTTTGAACACCAGAGATGACAGTTACAGACTACCATCAGCATGGAAACCACTTCTCAGTGGTCGCCATGTCACACCCAATCAGAGTGCATCCCGCACTGATGAGCGTGAGTACCCGCCCCCTCCCCTATAAATACGGCCACGCGACGATCGGCCCGTCAGTTGACTCTGAAGAGTAGGCAGGTTGAGACTTCAGAGTTGACAGGAAACAGTACGGTTAGTGGAGTAGGCAGGTTGAGACCACGCAATCGTATTGTTTCCGATTCCTCCTAATTCGAATCGTGGAGTAGGCAGATTGAGGCCACGATTCTGAATTATTCCCCTTCTGATTCTCCTGAAGATGGCCTCGCAAAAGGAGCCGAAACGTCGAGATTTTTCAAATCTTTTACGCGGTTCATTCCTTGAACCAAGTTTTTCAAATACTTCCGACCGCGGAAATCTTCCTGAACATATATATATATATATATATATATATATATATATATATATATATATATATATATATATATATATATTTATATATATATATTTATATTAATATTTATTTATATATATATATATATATATATATATATATATATATATATATATCATCTATATTATCTATATTAAATTTTTCACTTGTTTCTATTATATATAAAGAATGAAGGTTTTTATTCAGCTGTGACAGGTTAATTTACTATTCAAAAATTAATCGATAAAATTGTACGTTCCAGTGGTACCTAATCCACCTTCTTTAGCTTTCAATACATAAAAAGAAAACGACCTCAAGCATGAACATACATATAACTGATTGATAAAACAATCTTGTCACATATATTATAAAACTATTTAACTCTCATTAATACATAACAAATTTTTTTTATCCAGAAATCACACTTTTCTTTATGTACCTATATTGAATGCTGAATAAGGCGGATGTACCAGTGAAACATCCAATTTTATGGATTAATTTTTGAATAATGTTAACCTGTCACAGCTAAACAAAAATTTTTTTTTCGTATATTTATATATATATATATATATATATATATATATATCTATAAGGGCGGATCCAGAGGAGGGGGGCATGGCATACATGCCCCCTGCCCCCCAGAGCATGTTGAATATACTTAATATAATGAAGTGGTTCCCATAAATTAAAAGAAAAATTATATGCAGGTAATTACATGGAATACCAAAACGAATGGTATGTGATTAAAACCATAAATAGATCATTTTGAACCAATAACCTGGTGGGAGAGAAGAGCTTTAATTATTATCTACGCTGAAGATGCTTGTGTTGAAGAGAGTGTGTGACAGTTCGCTAGGTATTACCAAATGCTAAATCGTAGCAAAATATAGTTAAATGACTACAAATTATAACTAACTTATATTTTTATCTCTAATAAGAGCCATTCACAATGGAACTATATTGAATATAACAATTTCTATTCCCTCGCAATCTTCCAGTAATTTTCTTCTAAACATTTTAAGATTTGAAAATGAATAATTTTTTCGCACTTTTTATAAAATGCTGCATTTGTTAGGTTTCTTTGTCAATAGTATGATCGATTGCAATCGATGTCTTGCGAATTGGCTGACAATTTTTAGACTTCTGGAATTTTAATCACTTTGACGTTTTTTTCTATCTAGCTTATTTTTGATATATCTATTACGTTCCATTGGCTTCAAAAAATCCTAAACATCATTTCCAATGTAAAATTTTTGCTGATCAATTGATCGTCAGAAAAAGTTAGTAAAAATAACGATTACTTTATACGTTGATATCTCAAAAACACCAAAAAGCACAACAAAATTTAGAACGCAAACGGGTAGTTACAAAAAAGTAACAGTAATTTTTTCGCCATTCTTTGAGAATTTCCACAAATATTTTAAGTCTAAGTCTACGGAAAATTTTACATCGAATATGGGTTTGCGAAACTTACCTACAAATAAGTTTTTATACGTTTTTGTACCTGAAAATATGCGAAAATAATAAATTGGACAACTAAAAATGAAGGACACCTTACTGCGTAGCACTAGGAATGATAAAACCCCTCGGCGCATGTGCATGTCGTCAATATTTTTTGAATGTACCTATTATATAAATTAAATAACAATGAAAGTCGATTTTACGAATGAAATGAAGAAAAATTGCAATAAATGTATTAATAAGTCGATATTACGAATAAAATCCGTGAAAATTTAGCAAAAAAATTCATTGTTTGACTGTCGAATTTAAATATCCTATCCCGGCTCATTTTGCTGCAACCATATGAATCAAATTGATAAGATATCTCTATGGATGGAAAGCAGACACAGACGCAGAATCAAGCTTGAGCTATCAACGTCGCTTGGTTACCGTGGCACACAGAGCACTTCGACGCATGTTTTGTAGGACTTCGTACATATCGACCTTTGCGCATGCGCATGTCGTGATGCCTATCTAAAAAACGCTATAATTTTATATTCTTCGTTGGGAAAAATTGGGAATTCAAATTCCCTAATCAAATCATATGTGTTTTATCGATATCCGTTGGAATTTTTAAAATCGGGCCAGTTACCAACTTTTTGTCGTGTGACTATAACCCCTTTAGCTTCGCCTCGGGGTAAAAAAGCAGGTTGTCTTTTGGTTACGTAGCATTAACAATTCAATTATCTATTAGTTGATCCGTTGAATAGCTGAGAACAAAACCTTCGATTTGCGACCTTATAGAACCCCAATAGCCCAATAGCTCCTTTTGAACAGAAGGTACAGCGATTTGAAATGCCTTAAAGTCTGGGCCGGATTAACCTTTAGGTAAACTAGGCAACTGCCGAGGGGCCCCGCATCGACTAGATGCCCGTACAGGCACTAAGAAAAAAACACATGATAGATTTTAACGGTTATTATATTTGACTCTATGACGCGGCGTTTCGCCACATGGTGGCTTCTTCGGGTGGTGTGGTGAGTCTACGCGTCATAGAGTCAAATATAATAACCGTTAAAATCGAACATGTGTTTTTCTAATAATATTTTTATGAGTTTTAACCAAGTAATAGTCACATCAATTCAAAATTTGAATATATATTTCCATAAAAATGGCGGTGACTAGTGGAGAAATTTCAACTCTCTAACTCAGTCTGCGAAGGTTAAGGAGGTGCATAAAATCTCAAAAATCAAGAATAAGCAAGAAGCCTCTTCATAAGAATGGCGACTATTAGAGAAACGAGTTAGTACCTCCAAATGGCACTTGCTTGAGATCAATCTAATTCACGTACAAATTTTCAACCCCCTAATTCATTTTAAAGGGGGTTTGACGTTGCTAAAATATTTAACATATTTAAACTGCCAACAGTTAGAAAAAATTTTCGCTCATGCACCTCCCTGACTCTTTTTTGTCCAAAGTTTGGTGATGCCAAAATTTTAACTGAATCTAAACAAATTTTAACATTTGGTTCGATGGGAGCCGCTGGAGATGTCAGCATCTATCGGTAATAAAAGGTTTAGATACTTATCTTAGATATGTATATATATATATATATATATATATATATATATATACCGGGTGTCTCACAATTTTTTAGACAGGCTATAACTCTAAAACGGCTGAAGATAACTTCATGAAATTTGGTATGCAGCAATTGGACGGATTTTACAATATTGCGAATCCCTCATGACGTCAGCGAAATCATCACCGTAGCTATGTATTTCATTATAAAATGTCAAATGTAAATGTATGTCATTATAAAATGTCAAATGTAAAGGTGGTCGTGTGACTGCTCATATTAAAGATCTTTTTATTCTGAATTCAACCATGTAATACACTTAGTATGTTAAAATTTATTAGTTGTGTATTTTCGATCAAAAGGAGTTTAACAAAATAAATAAAAAAGTTTAATAAACAAATTTAATCACATGAAAATCAGGTTAGAGGCTTGTGTTGAAATTAATTGTAGAATAATGGTATTATTGCCTTGATTTTCATGTGATTAAATTTGTTTATTTAACTTTTTATTTAGTTTGTTAAGCTTTTTTTGATCGAAAATACACAACTAATAAATTTTAACATACTAAGTGTATTACATGGTTGAATTCTGAATAAAAAGACCCTTAATATGAGCAGTCACACGACTACCTTTACATTTGACATTTTATAATGACATGACGTCATAGCTACGGTGATGATTTCGCTGACGTCATGAGGGATTCGCAATATTGTAAAATCCGTCAAATTGCTGCATACCGAATTTCATAAAGTTATCTTCAGCCGTTTTAGAGTTATAGCCTGTCTAAAAAATTGTGGGACACCCTGTATATATATATATATATATATATATATATATATATATATATATATATATATATATATATATATATATATATATATATATATATATATATATATATATATATATATATATATATATACAGGGTGTCCTAATTGCCATCGGCCACTATTGCTATCTCGGTAATTATAAGAACTACAAGGTTGGTCAAATTAGACAAAATGTGAAGTTTTTGGAGGACATTGAAAATCTAGTTTCATATTTGAAAAATAAAAATTATATCTCGAGCTACGGAGGTTTTTCGAAAAATTGCTCAAAATTATTTGATCGAATATCTCAAAAAGTATAATTTTTACAAAAAATCAGTTAACGAAAAAGTTTATGCATTTTGGACGTTTTTCAATTAGGTATTTTTTAAGGAAATTTGGTTCGTCTAGTTTTCGAGATATTACCATCAAGTTACTTTTTTTAAATACGGACCTATATTTTTCATTCCATTTCTTGAAAAAACTTTCTTTTCTGATTTCAGCGATGTATCACATGTTCATATTTGTTTGCATTTTAATGATAAAAAGCCAAACTTTAAGTTGTATTGAGTTTAAAATAAATGAGATCATCAGAGGTGGCTTAGACTACCAATAAAACAATTGCCTATTTTTATTAAAATAGACTGTTGCAGCGTGTAATGAAAGAAACTGTTCATTAAGTTTTTAAACATTCAAACTTTTTACCATTTAATTAAACTCAAGTTATGTAATATACCTTAAAACATCCTTATTTTTTAAAATTACTTTTGCTAAAATTCAAAGTGGATGATACAAACCTTATGCATTTGCTTCATCTCTCCCATTATCTGCCGTTACAGTTGTTCCCCATTCTGAAGGATCATTAAATGATCCGTATAGTAGCGAATTTTGCTCTAGCTTTGTAAAATTTCTATTCGATAAGCGCCTTTCCGGGTACGAATTTTGATGTATTTAAAGAGCTCTTTCAGCACTTCGAAATGCTCTTGCATAACAAAAAATAAATCTTATTTTTCACCATTGGAAAACGCTACCATAATGGTTTAAACTTACTTTGACACGACATGTATTACGGATCATAGGCTTTTATAAGCGATTGTTTCTCTTTGCTCTATGGTTAAACCTATGATAAAATGAAAAAAGTGCCAAAAAACTTAAATACTAGTTTTTTACCATTTAAATACAAATGAATATGGACATGTGATACATCGTTGAAATCAGAAAAAAAAGTTTTTTAAAATTTGAAATGAAGAATGCAGGTCCGTATTTAAAAAATAAGTTGAATGTGATATCTCGAAAACTAGACGAACCAAATTTTCTTACAAAATACCAGCTTGAGGAACGTTTAAAATGCAAAAAAAATTTTTCCTCACCAATTTTTTGTAAAAATTATACTTTTTGAGATATTCGATCAAATAGTTTTGAACAATTTTTCGAAAAACCCCCGTAGCTCGAGACAGAAATTTTTTTGATGAAATCTGAAATCGGATTGTCAATTTCCTTCAAAAACTGCATATTTTATCTAATTTGACCAACCTTGTAGTTATTATAGTTACCGAGATAGCAATAGTGGCCCATGGCAATTAGGACAACCTGTATATATATATATATATATATATATTTATATATATATATATATATATATATATATATATTTATATATATATATATATATATATATATATAATACATATATATATATATATTTGAAAAAACTTGGTTCACGGAATGAACCGCGTGAAAGATTTGAAAAATCTCGACGTTTCGGCTCCTTTTGCGAAGCCATCTTCAGGAGAATTAGAAGGGGAATAATTCAGAATCGTGGCCTCAATCTGCCTACTCCACGATCCGAATTAGGAGGAATCGGAAACAATACGATTGCGTGGTCTCAATCTGCCTACTCCACTAACCGTACTGCTTCCTGTCAACTCTGAAGTCTCAACCTGCCTACTCTTCAGAGTCAACTGACGAGCCGATCGTCGCGTGGCCGTATTTATAGGGGGGGGTGGCGGGTACTCACGCTCATCAGTGCGGGATGCACTCTGATTGGGCGTTACATGGCGACCACTGAGAAGTGGTTTCCATGCTGATGGGAGTCTGTGACTGTCATCTCTGGTGTTCAAACAATTTGGACGTTTTTCTATTTCTACAGCTTCACGGAAAATTCGGGATTTGAAAGATCGGACGGGAGCAATAGTTCTTGTATTGGGGAAATCGATAATGTGGCCTGTTTGGGTGTGATGTTGGGAAAGGGCGTTGGAGATATCTGAGTTTTTCAAATACTCCCGACCGCGGAAATCTTTCTGAACATATATATATATATATATATATATATATATATATATATATATATATATATATATATATATTATATATATATATATATATATATATATATATATATATATATTATATATATATATATATATATATATATATTATATCTATATATATATATATATATATATATATATATATATATATATATATATATATATATATATATATATATATATATATACAGGGTGTCCGGAAATGATGAGCAAAAAATTCAGGGGAGAATTCTAGACCGAAAATAAATGGTACCTTTTCATATAAATTTTTTTCGAAAATTGATTATTAACGTAGTTACAGGGTGTTAAAGTTACATTTTATTTACAGTTTTATTGCTCTAAGTTTTGCCACGCTCATAATATTTCGACGAAATCTCGTATTTGGGGCTTTATCGGGATGAGGAAAACAAATTTGCCCACCGTATTCTCGCATTTTGTAGAGGGCGCCACATACCAGCCTATACTTTCATTTAAATGGTCTCAACTTTTTTGTGTAACACTGTATACGACCTTTGACTGAATATTTTCATTTTCCTAACCTTCTGACATGAAAAAGGTATAATACTTTTGTTTCGATAAATCTTACCGTTTTCGAGAAAAACGCTAAAATAACATTGCTTGCATGTGGTTAATACGAAATCATTTTAATTTATTTTCAACCTTAAACATAGCATCGTTTGGAAACGTGCGCTATGGTTATCGTAGAAACAAGTTTGAGGAGAATTAGTTTTGACAGTTAGTAATTTTGTTCAAGTTTTTTTGTAATAATTGTTGTCATAAAAAAATAATAATAATGAATAACGATTACTCTAACGCGGAATTGCTGGACATGCAGTATTATTACGGTTTAACTGCTGGTAATGCTCTTGCAGCACGACGTATCGTAGCATTTCCAAATAGACACCTACCCCAATCGCGAATGTTCAGTACTGACCATCGAAAACTGGGAGAATTTGGATCGTTCAAAACTAGAATTTTTGATGTAGGCCGACAACGGAATACTAGAACAGCAGAAGTTCGTTTTTGAATTCCATACAGAATTATCCCAATACAAGTGTTATAAAAATTAGTTTCCAAGAGGGCATTCCCAAAAGCTCCGTACATGAAGTAATACGCGAACAAAACCTTTATCTGTGCAATTACCAAAAGGTGCAATCGCTATCTGCCAAGGATCCTGCTGCTCGTGTTTATGCAATACCATTAGAATACTCCATAATGGAGACCAAAATTTTGTTCGTAATATCCTTTTCACGGACGAAGCTGGATTTGGGCACGATGGCTTGATAAACCTTCATAATGAGCATTTTTGGTCTGATGAGAATCCTCACTTATCAATAGAGCGTGGTTACCAAAATAAGTTTTCCGTCAACGTGTGGGCTGGTATTGTGGGGGACTACACAAAGACTCAATGGTGAAGTTTACCTGGATTTGTTAAGAAACCACTTACTTATTTTATTGGAAGATGTACCACTCGTACTGAGAAATGCAATGTGGCTGCTTCAAGATGGTGCGCCACAACATTATAGTTTAGCGGTCAGGCTATTCTTAAATGATACTTTTTCTGAAAGGTGGATAGGACGCGGCGGTTTTGTACAGGCTTCTAGATCCCCCGACATAAATCCAATGGATTTCTTTTTTTGGGGCTACCTGAAGACGCTTGTATACAGGTCACCTGTGAATAGCGTCCAAGAGCTGAGAGAAAGAATTGTTGACAATTGTGAAGTAATAAGGCAGAAGGAAGGAATATTCCTTAGAGTTCGTCGGAATTTTTTAAGAAGAATTAATTTATGCATTGAAGAAGAAGGACGTCACTTTGAACATTTGATTTGAATGTTTAATTTTTCGTTCGTTAACCTTATGATTTTATTAATAAACCATTCTTTCTGTGTTCAGTACGCTATTTTTTTTTAGTATTTATCACTGACCACCATCAGCGTAATAACAAATTTTCAAAAAATTACTAACTGTCAAAACTAATTCTCCCCAAACTTGTTTCTACGGCAACCATAGCGCACGTTTCCAAACGATGCTATGTTTAAGGTTGAAAATAAATTAAAATGATTTCGTATTCATCACATGCAAGCTATGTTATTTTAGCGTTTTTCTGGGAAAACGGTAAGATTTATCGAAACAAAAGTGCTATACCTTCTTCATGTCAAAAGTTAGGAGAATAAAAATATTCAGTCAAAAGTCTTATACAAGTGTACAGAACTGTAACGCAAAAAGTTAGGACCATTTTAAACTGAAAGTAATAGGCCTCGTATGTGGCGCCCTCTACAAAATGCGAGAATACGGTGGGCAAATTTGTTTTCCTCATCCCGATAAAGCTCCAAATACGAGATTTTCGTCGAATATTATGAGCGGGCGACAAAACTTAGAGCAATGAAAACTGTAAATAAAATGTAACTTTAACACCCTGTAACTACGTTAATAATCAATTTTCGAAAAAATTTATATGAAAAGGTACCATTTATTTTCGGTCTAGAATTCTCCCTGAATTTTTGCTCATCATTTCCCGGACACCCTGTATAGTAGTATATATATATATATATATATATATATATATATATATATATATATATATATATATATATATATATATATATATATATATATATATATAAGAAAATTAAAGAATTGTTGAAACTCACTAAACCACATGAAATCAACATCGTACAAGGTGATTTCAATGCAGAAGTTGTCTACGCAATTACAGGTGATGTGGTTGGTCTACAAATGTGGTTTACAAATACAGACGGTAATTGTTCGAAATGTTAATTTGTTTATCACAATCGATGGAAATTGATAGACAGACTGTTTCGCCCTTATCGGGGCTCATCAGTATCATCCATCCACCGAGAGTGATAACCAAACCAACATTTCAAACGGTCATACATATTTCTTCTAGTAACTCCATGACATATAAATATGACACAGCGCCACCAGTCGGAAACAATTGAACCACATCTTTCAGAATAGAAGAAAACATTTCGGCAACGAAACTCTTACGTCCTGACACCCGAAGGTGGTTACTATAATCGCTAAGCAAGAGTAAAGTTGATACATCCATTTTGATCCACTAGCGGCGTGTGAATGTTGAATTACATCAAAATGGATGTATCAACTTTACTCTTGCTTAGCGATTATAGTAACCACCTTCGGGTGTCAGGACGTAAGAGTTTCGTTGCCGAAATGTTTTCTTCTATTCTGAAAGATGTGGTTCAATTGTTTCCAACTGGTGGCGCTGTGTCATATTTATATGTCATGGAGTTACTAGAAGAAATATATATGACCGTTTGAAATGTTGGTTTGGTTATCACTCTCGCGTGCGAGGTGGCATGATACTGATGAGCCCCGCATAAGGGCGAAACAGTCTGTCTATCAATCTTCCATCGATTGTGATAAACAACATAACATTTCGCAACAATTACCGTCTGCGGCGTACGCATGTTTGCAGATTTCGATGCTTCCGTGAACTTCTTATAACCAGCTCGGCTAGCCGAGGTTTGTTTGATTAGTTTCAAATAAATGTCCATAGCTTTCACTTCATCTTTATTGCCACGGAACGTCGTGTCTGTTAACACGAAGAATAATGAAAGAAATATTTTACGCCTGTATTGGTTTTTGTTTATTATTTGTTCGTCTTAATTAATAAATCTGGAACTCCACTAGAAGAATTTATCCACCATAATTAGGGATATTCGCGCGCCACAGCCATCCGCCGACCTGGACCGCGCTGGGACCGCACCGCCAGAATCAACTTTGGGACATTTATCAAATAGGAAAAAGTCTATGCTTTGAAGACATTTCGCTTTACTTCAGAGGTTAGTTATTTCTCTGAACTAGTTCCGATGTATCTTGATCCATGGCTGCTTGATCTATAATTTTGCTCAACACTTATTTTTTCTCGCAACCAGAGGGATCAAATCCTGCTGTGATACTGTTTTCGGTTGTTATGACACAAATGCTGCCTCACAATGATTCAGCCGAAGGGTAACATACATGAATTATTCTGATTATTTCCTATTCAAATTGATCATTTTCACAGAGCCTACTTCATGCGCTCACGCGCAGCCGCAAGCTCGCCACCGGACCCTAGCAACAAGAGCCAGCTCACCGCTGACCATTGTGCATAGGTAACCATTTTCCAGGGTTTTCTACATCACCTTGCCCGCGACGAACCGCACTGAATATTTTCAGTCAGGTCAGCGGCAGTAAAAAATCAGCTTGTGGCATCTCAACTGAACTACTAGTTATTTCACTAGTAATCTTTTACGAGCACACCATCCCCGGTATTCATTTGACACAAAAAACTCTATTCCCCCAAACGGCGATCCGCAATACGAAAGTCAACGACGATCAAACACAGAATTCACGTAGTAGCACAGCAAAACATAGAAAGGCTTGTTTCTCCATTTATATCATTATGTTGGACGAGGTATAAATGAGAACGGAGGCCTGAAAAATTCACTTATGATTATTACAATTCCCAGATCAGCTAGTGACATACGTGTCATACTGTTTGAAGAAGTTGTCTTGGTATATCGTCCTAATGCATGATAAGCATGGTATTTAATTTCTTTAGGGGCGGCCCATCGTCTGTGATACTTTGACATGGGGTCCCTATTAACTCGAACTCAGACTTTAATTATCTTTCATTTAGCGAAGAAACTTTGCTTATCGATAAGTCAACATAAAGCAATTCATCATCAACAACCAAGAATTTTCAATCCAAACAATTTAGTGAACAATATACGCGGATTCCATATTTAGCATTACTACATTTAGGACTACAAAAGTCGTTTACGTTGGAAATAGTTAGATAATTAATCTTTCGTAAATGGACGATTTATTGTATCACTTCGCAAAAATCTTTCAAAATTCTTAAACAATCAGCAAAACCGTTTCTTACCCCCTCTATTATAACATAGCACAGTACAAAGTTATGTTTCAAGCGAAACATTGCTTGGGACGATGAATGTTAACTCCTAAGAATTATTGTGCTTATGCGTTCAAACTATTATGAAATTAAAGATTTTAATTTCAAATGTATGTTAAAACCTGCATACCTACCCCTATATAGTACTATATATATTATATATACTATATACTATACATATATACTATATATATCCTATATATATATACTATATATATATATATACTAATATATATTACAATAATATCCTTATAGTTTGCGTATGAGGCTCCATTTATTAATAATAAAACTTTTCTCTAACCAATGATATTACGCCGTTTCCGGCTAGTTAAGCCATTCTCAAATACAAATATATACTGAATTATAATATTTATAATATCCAAAGTGAAATATGCCAGGCTGTACAAAAAATCGGTTCTGTTATCGGTTCGACGATTGATTCATCTTGGAGTGTGTATACATTTTTTCCCCTTTCCCTGCTTCTTTCTTCCTAATATTATGTCTCACGTAAAATAATATGATATATTTTACCAAATTCTTCAATGTTGAGATCGAAATTCAAGAACGGGAATTTATTGTTCTCATTTCTTCCTTTTGAATATTTATCATTTCTAAAATACATCTTTTATAATGGTTTTTTTCTTCTGTCAGAATTTCGGGGTTATTTAGGTCAAATTGGTGTATTTTTTCAATTGCATGTTTGGCTAATGCAGTACATTTTTTGTTTGTCTGGATGGAATATTTATCATACATTCGTTTATGTAGATATTGCTTTGTGTTTCCAGTATAAATATTATTTAATTAATAAATTAGGTCAGTTACAAACTTATCAATATATATATATATATATATATATATATATATATATATATATATATATATATATATATATATATATATATATATATATATATATATATATATATATAAAGAGAGAGAGAGAGAAAGATATAGATTTATACAACACAAATTGATCAATTTTCAACCACCATGTACGTAAGTATATGTTTTTTCTTTTTGTGTATATATCTATGTTGGCAGAATGAAATTTTTGTAAATTATTTCGTTCTTCATTTCTTCTATGGTTCCGATATTATATAAAAGGCTTACCTACTGCGTTATGAACGGAATCGTTATAAAACAGTTTTCTATTCGAACGGATCCATTCCTAATCAAACACTTTTTGAACGGATCCGTTCAAAACGGTCTCGTTGAAATAATAACCTTCAATAAACATAATGAAGGTTATTTTGTTCTGAAATGGAATTTTTTTCCGTTTTCCTCCATAAGATTAAGTTCATATATTCATATGAACATTGATTTACGCAACCAACAATTCATCGGTTTGAAACCAATATAATTCTCAATTATGTGAGTTGGTCAAATAATTTATATTTGACAAAAAAGATATTAATAAAGTGAACGTTTTTTCAAATAAAATATTTATAAACATTAGACATTTTTTCTATAAATATATCCAAATATAGTAAATGTATATGAGACACCCTGTACATTAAAATCTTTGATTATAAATAAATTATATGACATAACATTATTCGAAAATCACTAGGTAAGTACTTGAAATTAACATCTATGATTTTTTTTTATGTATAATCTAATTTGCGACTTCTGTGTTATTCAAAAAGAAAATTAGAATATTAACATTTTTCTACGGTACTAATATTTGAGAAATAATATTTTATTCTCACCTTAATTTTGTTTTTCATTTTACTTGGAACCCCTTTCACCTTTTGATGAGAGAACAAAAAAATAATGACTTATTTTTCACACGAAATAAAACAAACATATGTAAAACTTTTATTTTTCATTTCACTAATGAGAAATGCATTACATATAATTTAAGTTTCCTTAGCCCTGTATCATACTGAAAGTTTACTGAAGAAACATACCATTCAAGACACCACACTATAGTTCCTTCTAGCTCCATTTTGACATAAACGGCATAGCCCCCCACCGTCCCCATGGAAAACATATCTGAGGGTTTGGGGCCCGGATCATTTTGCCAAACTAACAAAACAATCGGCTTTGTCTAGTGCAAACATTTTTCATTAGAATTGAGAGATACATTTACAAATTATACAATTTTCATACTATAAGAAAATATATTCTTATGTTGTAAAAGCTAAATTATTTTTATTTAATTTGTGTAAAATTTTATTAACTGTGATTGTATCATATTATTTTTTTGTAGTAAAATCTAACTATATTTTTCTACTTCAACATTAGTTCTACAGAAGATTCAACACCATGCGGTATTTACTCTCCCTGAACACTTAAAAGTTTTCTCAATTCGAAAAATTTCAGAAATTAATATAAATAGATATATGAACTTGATTGTAATAATTTTTTCTTGTTATTGGATACTTTTGAAAAACTCTAAAAATCATAAATATGTGAATCAAACCTAAATTGAAATAAATTTTTATCCTCTGAGACTAAAGTCAAATTTTTGTAATGGTAAAGATATAATACCTAGACCTACATACTCTTTTATGAGGAGGCAGCCTCTATTTCACTCTTATATAGATTCGTGCTTCTATGTCTGAAAAATTAACACTGTTAGGTACACACAACTACGATCGAGTAGAGAACATTTTCAAATAATATGTTTTGACGTCACAGTGGCCCTTTATATAGTATTATAAATGTGTGATAAGCTTCCCTCACCTCTAGTTTTCTTATAGAGTTGTGATAAGTTTGATTGAAAAAAACAAAAACCTTGTTTTAATATAACGATAAGAGAGTTACTCATATAAACCTCAGTTTCTATAATAACAATTTTTTGTTTGAAAAAAAAAATATGTGACTTGAAAGAGTTGAGAGTTATGATATATGATTAATATTTATCAGCATTATGAAAAATGTAAAGTAAGGTGAGGTAAGTGTGTAGCAATATTTGGATTTGGAGTTCGTATATACACCATATTTTTAAACAAAGCACTAGAGTTGTAGATCTGAAATTTTGACATAACATAGTTATGGGTATTGCCTACAAGTCCTCATAATAAAACTTTGATATAGACACATTTTCGCATTTATTTCTATATTATATATATTTCTATGCCCATAGTACACACTTCTCCTGTGAAACGGCGAAAGTGTGTATGCAAGCCAAATGCAATGCACATATCAAGAAATGTAGAAGTCTGGGGCAAGTGTGTAAAACTGCGATATTTTATTTTTCGACTGGTGCAAAAAATAATTTTTTATCTTACAAACTCTTCAAGTTACAAACTTTTTAACAAGAAATAGACATTAACTGAATAACTAAAAGTGGAGAAAAAAAATGAATATATCTTAAAGGTAAAGTAAAATACTTGAATAAATCGAGTTATATTACTAATGAACATTATAATCTGTAAAAGAAAATTCAAATCGATGCAGACCCCTTTTACTAACAACTGGCTTTGGAAGAACCATAATAATATTTAGAGTTCCAATGAAAGCACATTCCTCGGGATCAGTGTGTACCAGTACCTACGAAATAATAATAAACGCTTAAGCTAAAATAAAAACAACGACTGTAGGTTAAAATTGAACTGTTTCTTACCATATTTGTAGTAAAAAACTTCAAAAAACTCACTTGGAACTATGATGTCACACGATGAGTAAACGTCTACCAACTACATGCACTGTGTATGGTGAGAGGCTATGAAATATTAGCTTTTCCCGCCAATATAGCAATTATCTTAACTTCGGTTGTAGCTTACAATGGCCTATTATGAACCTTTAGATACTGTTTTATAGATGGCCACACCAGTATGTTATCGGAATAAGAATTATCTGTACCCCACATAACCTTACATGCTTCATATAGTTAAACTTTCAATTAAGTTAAAAATCTGTATAATTATAGATATTCTCATTGAGACTGAAAAATCTAGAAATGTTTCTTTCGATAGTTCGTTGGAGAATATTTTTGCATTCAATCAAGAAGTCAATATCGATGTTCAACATGAAAATTATTAAATTAATCTTAATTTTTTTTCAATAAAATTATTCAAATTTTACATTTTCGATTGAATCATCTGTAAAACGATGTATTAGTGTAACGAGTGTTCGATCATAAGAGATTTAACTCATCACTTTGAGCAATTTAACGAATATAACATGAAGTGAGACACCCTGTTCATTTAAAATATATTTTTCATTGTTAATTACATATTGAATGAACTAACATGTTGTAGAAGAACAATCTGTATAATGGATCAAATTTTAGATATCAATATTAGAGTTTCTTGAATTGAAGTATGAATGTTGAATTCCAGTGAATTTATTCGAAAAAAACAAATATTATCCAATTAGTATATTATCAACTAACTGTTTGAAATGAGAAACTTCAGCGTATCTCAGAATAAATTTATTAGAAAGACGAAAAATGCTTGGAATAATAATTGTTAACTGTACCTAATTGCTAACTGCAACACGAGCAACTAGAACATTTTTGGAAACAAAAAAAAATAATAGTAGGTTGAAACCCATCAGAGAAGGAGGAGAATATAATAAAAATGAAAGAAAAAATAATTTACGGGCCATCTGAGGTCGGGAAAGGAAAGAGGGTGAGTTTTCAAGGGAAAAAAACGGTGTATCTCGATTTCGAGCAAAACGACAATTCCTATGGAAAAAAATCAAATGGCAAAGTTGTAGGTGATGAAAAGATCTACAACTTCTGTATTCACACTCTTTTCACATAACCCCAAAATTTATGTGCAAATTTCAAAAACCAAAGTTTTTGGTTTTTTATTTTCATCTTTTAAAAAAAAATTTCAACGAAATTCGGTGAGAACTTACCTTTTTATGTTCCAAATACACTGAATTTTATTTGATTTGAAATATTTATTTTTTCACCTTATTTTGACTGAACATCGAAAAAGCACCCTGATTTTCAATCGAAAATTCTCCTGTCAAAATATCAGCTTTGTTCAAAAAGGTTGAAGTGCTTTATGTTCGTTAAAATCTCTACTTTCCGATGGTGTGTACATTACTATAGTAAATATTCTCAGAAAATGCAAAAAAATCGAAAAATTCTTGAATTCGAAATTTTAATTTGGCAGAAAAATGAAAAAGTGGAAGAGATCATGAATAAATATTTGCGTTATGTAGGAAAACATTACGCAGCAAGCAGCTTTATTGTTTTTGATGGGCACCTAGAAATTAAAAAATCAGTTACTGTCACAACAGTACCAGCAGTTAATTCAACTAAAAAAAGGAAGAACGTAGTCGTAGAAAAACCTCAGACAATATTCCAGAATTCGATTATCAAAATTATGTAAGCATCAATTTGTTATTTTGTCCCTGTTCTTCTCGTTAGATGAAAATTTTTCTTGCAAAAATGGTATTTTTGTATGGTTTCGATAATCGAACTCTGGAATATTGTCTGCGGTTTTTCTACTACTTTCTCCTCTTTTAGTTGAATTAACTGTTGGTACTGTTGTGACAGTAACTGATGTTTTAAGTTCGAGGTACCCATCACAAACAATATAGCTGCTTGCTGCGTAATGTTTTCCTACATAGCGCAAATATTTATTCATGATCACATCCGACGTTTCATTTTTCTGCCAAATTAAAATTTCGACTTCGAAATTTTTTCGATTTTTTTTCATTTTCTGAGAATATTTACTATAGTAATGTACACACCATCGAAAAGTAGAGATTTTAGCGAACATAAAGAACACCAACTTTTCGAAAAAAGCTGATATTTTGACAGGAGGACTTTCGATTGAAAATTATGGTGCTTTTTCGATGTTGAGTCAAAATAAGGTGGAAAAATGAATATTTCGAATAAAATAAATTACAGTGTATTTGGGACATAAAAAGGTAAGTTTTAAAAAAATTTCCTCTGCAAAAGATAAAATTAAAAAACCAAAAACCTGGTTTTTTGAATTTTTATCATAAATTTTGAGGTTATATGAAAAAATGTGAAGACAAAAGTTGTAGATATTTTTATTACCTACAACTTTGCTATTCGACTTTTTTCCATAGGACTTTTTGTTGTGCTGGAAATCTAGATAAATCGTTTTTCACCCTTAAAAACTCACCCCCTTCCCCTTCCCGGCCTCAGATCGCCCGTAAATTATTTTTTCTTTTATTTTTATTATATGCTCCTCCATTTCCAAGGAGTTTCGTCCTACTATTATTTCTTTTCACTTTTTATCATTTTTAAATGCTTAAACCCTGGTCTAAACAGGATATTTGAGGTTTGAGGGATTATTCAATATCAATAATTATGTGAGAAAAATTTCTTCGAATGAAATATTCGTGTGTCTGTTGAATATATCGTTCATTTCATAATTTAATATTATAAACTATAAAAATAATTCCTTTCGAAATCTGTACTACTAATACTAAAAAATTCCAATAAAAACCCCATTATAAATTATGTTTTGTTTATAGATAAATGAAAAGAAATAATTTCTTATTTTTGTTTTTTCAATAAAGAGAGTAGCTTGATATTATAGCATTGAAATGAAAAATTAATTTTGGTATTAATTTCGTCATCACATCAACATTGTCAAGTATAACAGTTTTAGCTAAAATCATTGTTAATAATTTCCGTAACTGAGTTCGTAAGGATATATTTTGAGATAGAATATTGAAAACAGAATATAAAATAGAAAAAATGTTCTTCTTTTCAAAGGAATCATTCGAAACACTTACTTGGTTGTACGTTATTTTCACTTGAACAAGAAATCGTACTTGGCAACTTTTAAATAGATCTTCTATTTACGGCTGATCGTAGTTGAATGAAATAATGTTGGCTTTATGCTGTTATGGTAACATTCGAAGTGGAAATGTATAGATAAGAACCTGGAAATGGACAATCACATAGGGGAAAGTGGTACTCATTCGGCTATTGGGAACATTCGGCTACCCCCTATGAACTCTAAATGCATTTGAATTAGGCGCCAGTTTTGTTATACACTGTCAAAAATAGTGAGTTTCATCCTGGCAAATTCTGTTGATTTCTCCTAAATAGTTTTTCTTTTGTTTTTTTGGTGAACAAAGTTTGTTTTATTGCATTTAAGGTAAGTTATTAGGCTCTTGTAATACAGTTTAAAACATCAATTGTTTTTATGCTAGAAATATTAATTATTTTGCAAGGATTCGTGTATTATTTATGTCGTTGCTTGAAGATGTAACATATCCCTAAACTTCTTGCATCCATGCATTTTACCATCAAAACTACTGTGATGTCATATACGGAACATTCGGCTAGTCCGTGTAGTTAAGATTCGGCTGATAGCCGAATGTTCCCCGTATGAAGCTTTTGAATTATTTTTTTAGTGAATATTTTACAACCTTATTTTCTAATACTTAATCCATTACAGATGCCTAGAAAATCCCTAAAAAAGACCAATCGCTGTGATATTAGTGAGTTGCCTATTAAAGACGCAATCAAGGTCGTACTAACAATCGGTTAAGTGAACATAAAGCTCCTCGGGAATATTGCTTAAAAATTCAAACTCTTTCAAAGAAAAAAAAACTAAAGAAGAACTTTTGCGCGAAATGGACGATTCGGGAAACGAGAGCGAAAACCAGGTTACAATTTCAAGTAAATATACATCTCAGCAAGTATTTACAACAATTCAAGAAGAACAACTTGTAACCTATATAAAGAGGTGCTCGGATTTGAATTATGGTCTAAGTTATAAGCAGATCAGGACCCTAGCTTATGAATATGACAAAAGGATTGCTGGCTGTAAAGTGCCAAGAAATTGGTAATTAAACAAAGTAGTATGTTTGTGTAACCTATGTTGAATTTTCAGATTAGGTAAAATATTTTTTTGGTAACTAATTATTGTTAACTTTTAGTATTCAGTTCAATTCAAATTATCATCTTTTTCAGGTCTAGACTGGTTGCGCGGTTTCATGAAAAGGCAAGAGAAAAATCAGTTGAATTTAATTTGGTAAAAAGAAGAAGAAATATTTCCACGTCTAGTGAGTTCAGTGTGGATCTGGTTTTAGATGAAACATCTGATGACGAGTTTCTAAAATATATGAAACGGATCAGCGAAGAGGATAACATTCAAGTGGAAGATTTTCTTCTCGTGAAATTTTTAGCATCCGAATTGGAAATTTATTATGTTGGGAAAACCCTCTCTTTATGTTTTAAGAAATACGAGATCAAATTTCTTTGCAGGAAGAAGAATTTAAATATTTTGCTACTTCCTGATATTGATGACACATTGCAGCTCTCTTACCGTTTGTAACCCCTCGCTTAAGAACCGCAAGGACATCGGGTGTTTATAAATTTAATGTGAACTTCTCCAATCTAAATATAAGATAAACAGACTCCATGTTAGTACTACCAAAGTATATTTTCAATGACTTTTGAGTTTCTATTTGCGTTTTGTAATCTGCTCAACCTTGTCCCATTATAGATAATAAAGAATTTGAGATTCTGTGTACGTTTTTTAAATAAAAAAAAACATTTAAGGAATAACAAAGCAACTAAAATTGAATAATATTATTTAAATCATGACTCGGCCGAATCGTCCCCACCCGGTAGACGAATGTACCCCACTAGTGGTAATGATTCTGCTGTTTGACGGGAAAACCAAAATCTCAAAAAAAACTCGATTCTGAAATCAAATCAATCCTGTAACACATGCCCAAAAAGATCATAATACCGTTCTTCTTCTTTATACTAAATCAGTTTTTACCAACATTCAACACTATTCTATATTTCCACTCTTAAAGTCAAATATGCCGAATGAGTACCACTTTCCCCTACACATTGCACATTAATTTCATTATCTTACAACAAAACATGAAACTCAGTTTTACGTTATCGTATCTGTGCGGAAGCTTGAGTAACGAAACATTTATCGTTCTAGATTTCGCTTTATATTATGCTGTAATTTTCCTGTTCAATATTACTTATAAACTATAAAATTGATAATTAGATGAAAAATATTTCTTGAAATAAAATATCCAATATATGAAAAAATATTTTTTCATAGTTCAATTTTATAAACTAAAATAATTTCGTTTGAAATATGTACTACCACTTATTGTAAGGATATATTTATTTTTCAATGTAAAAAGGTATTTTTAGTAATCTGTAGTCACGAAAATGTATCAACCATTTCTCCCTCAACGAAATAGATAAATCCATTACAGTATCTAAAAACATAATCAATGAAAAGTGGCAGAACCCTGTGAATACTTTATTCATATATTTATTAGTTTTTGATAGTATTTTACTATGCTTTAGATTTTGTTATCAATTGCTTCCACCAAATCTCGTTTAGTATAACCAGTCTCTCTAATTGAAAATTTTTCGAATCGACAATTTTCGTTTATTTTTTGAATAGAGAAATATTGTAGTTTAGTCTCTGATGAATGATGAATCTGTACTCGATATTGCCCTCATATAACCTCATATTTTCATGGGATATGTCGCCTTGTTATTTTTTAGAGAAGCCTGTCAGCAGAATTTTGGTAGAACAAATACAAGTGACTGTTTATTTTTTCTTGAATATATATATATATATATATATATATATATATATATATATATATATATATATATATATATATATATATATACAATATATATATATATATATATATATATATATATATATATAATATAATATATATCATATATATATATATATATATATATATATATATATTATATAATATATATATATAATATATATATACTATTATATAAATATATATATATTATATATAGTATATATATACTATATATATATATATATATATATATAATTATAAATTATATATATATATATATATCATATATAATATATATAACATATATATATATATTATATATATATAATATATATATATATATATTTATATATATATATTATATATATATATAAATATATATATATATATATATATATATATATATATATATATATATATATATTTATATATCATATATCATATATATTTATATATCATATATATATATATATATATATATATATATATATATATATATTAATATATGAATCCCAATAATCGGGTCCAGGAGGTATAAAACGAATTTAGAAACCACCGCCGCAACGTACCTTTCGAATTTCGATACAGTTATTCAATTAATTCTTAAGAAAAAAGTGAATACGTTTTCAGTCAGTCAGAAAAAGAGCAAATTCATATAGTGCTTTACTAATGGATCAAGAGAGCATGTTTCGGCAGCATTTATTTAAAGCCCGAGTAAGAATTTATTATGAAGTTCCTTATTATTGTAGCCTGCAATCAATGAAAATTTTTCTGTTTACCTTATCAAAATATTAAGGTGAGTCTCCACCTAAGAAAAATTGCCAACTTTTGTCACCAACACAAATGTTGGCAATTTTTCTTTTGTGGAGATCCACCATTATGTCTCTCTATTTAAGTACTGAGCCATACCAAAATATTTCTCAGAACAGATAGGAATCTGATTGAACATTTGATAGTAGGTATATATAGCTATATAGTATATGTAGCTATATAGCATTCACCAATTAATTCTACCTATATCACAGTGCTCATATATTATCTCCTTATAGGTATTTATAACAGGAGGTTGTATTTATGATTCCCAGCAGTGGCGCAGATAGGGGGGGGGGATCAAGGGGATCATTCCCCCCCCCATGAGACTACGAAAATTATAAAAGAATTGAATAAAAGTCTTCGTTTAAACGTATTTAAGTATTCATGAAATTTACTAAGCATTAGCACGTCTTTTGATATTATGTATGTGCAGTTATATACAAATTATCTAGATATATCTTTGTGACGACTGTGCAATTATTGAGTATTGTATAATTTCCGAGCTTCGAACAATCAGAAGCCACGAACTGCACGCTCGCTATAATTATGGACAGATTGAGCACATGTAAAATGAATATCTACTCATAATTTTAATATAATAATAAACCAAGAAATTGAATCGTTTTTCTAATTTTGGGTAAAGTAACTAGTAGTTTTGAGCATATTTTATTCAATGTTTATTCAGTAAGTTCAATCGGTCACTATGAGCAAAAAACGTGTTGAAAAAAGTTCAAATGGCTCTAATGGAACATTTTTATTTCGAAAGGAAGAAGTCAACCAAAATCTCCTCGCATTTCTTCTCTTTCTAAATTGTACCTATACTGTACTTACTATCAAACAAAACTGCTCAAGCTTTTGTGTAGTATTATATCTAAAGCACGAGCAGTTTCGTTTAATAGTAAAGGTAGTATAAAATTTAGAAAGGGAAGAAGTACGAGGAGGTTCTGGTTGAATTTTTCCTTCGTAAATAAAATTTTCCATTTCACTTACTCCATAATATTTGAAAGTTAATAAAAATTGTCTAGTTAGTCAAAATTTTCTTGTGATGGCGTTCAATCTATTTCTGGACTTATACATCATGGAGAAAGATTTACTAATCATGAGATTATAGTCTAGTCAACAAGTGCTTCTTTTGTTAAACATTTTTCATGAGTCTCGAAAGAATATTATGAACAAGTTGTCATTCGATTCGGAAGAGCATGTAGATATTTTTTGAAAAAGTTAAGTTCCGTTCACGAAAATTGTAAAAGTTATAATCAATTTACTGAAAGAAAAAATTATCTCAAAAACTAATAGATATTTTTGATATCTAAATGAAGATACAAGATGAGGAGGATATTTTCTAGAAGAAAGTCTCCAGGAACTGTAGAATTAATATTTATAATTTTCCTAGAGGAGTAAAAATACGGCCGAAAACGGGTAATCTGGCTTGCGAAAGTAACGCCCAGTTGGGACACTATAACAATAAAAATTATTTAACCATATTGAATATTAAATTGAGGAATGAAAAATTTCAGGTTCTCAACGGATAGGTGAATGAACAATAATCCAGCGACAAAACATTTTTATCGCAGTTTTTCAATTAGTTATGCAATAGTTTTTTGCTGCTTGAACAAGAACATTGCAAGTGTGATAACTGTTAAACTATAGATCTGATATTTTTTTGCTTTCTTGGAGCTAGTTTCGAAAGACTGGAGATATCAGTTAAAAAAAAATTTCAAAATTCAATTTTTTAGTTTTTTATAACAATTTACTTAGTTGCACTTAGTTAAACACTTTAATTAATCATAAATTCTTTTTCTTGATTCTCTTGAACGATGAAAAAAACCATTTCCATGTAGCTTCCGATAATAAAAAACGGATCATTAAAATTATAAAGAAAATTTAATTTTGATGTTGCAAAACTACGTAAATTGTTAATAAACAACTGTAAAATTGAAATTTTTCAATTTTTTTCGACGAAGATTTACTCTGAATCCTTATAATAATAGCTCCAAGAATGGGAAAAAATCTCAGATCTATAGTGAATAAGTAATCACACTTACAATTTTCATGCTCAAGTGCCAAAAAATTGTTAATAAACTATTGCATAACTAATTGAAAAATCGCTTTTTTGGCCGGAATATTGCTCATTCAACGATTTAGTAACTGTCTGAATTTTATTCGTTCCTTAATTTTCATATTTAATATGTTTAAATAATGTTTATTCTTGAAGTATCCTTATAATGGGCGTGACTTGCCCAAATCAAATAACCCGTTTTCTGCCGTATTTTTACCTGCGTTTTTTTTTTTTTTTTTTTTTTTTTTTTTTTTATTCCCAACATTACTCCTATTATCTCTTCCACAGCTGGCATGTACCCGAGATAACGGACAATACCAGCCCTGTACCTTTCCCATCTTACGCAATTCCAGACAACATGTTCTGGGCTATCAGGCACATTACATAAACTACACCGGCTATCCGGAGTTTTCCCGATCCTGAGGGTAAAAGTACCGAAGGAACCGTGACCACTTAAAAACTGGGTGAAGAAATAATTTGTTGTAGCGAAGGTGCAGCCTATCCAAGGGCGCAAGTCTCTGATGAGGCGCCTAGTCCATTCTGCCTTACCTCGTAACCCATTCCAGCGTTCCTGCCACTTTGCCAAGGTCCTGTTCCTTGCCATTCTTCTATTACCTGGTAGCCTTCCCCCAATTGTATATATCAAACTGGCCTCCGCCACCATGAGGTCTACTGGGGGGAAACCCGCGATGACCTGTAGGGCCTCCGCCGAAACGGTCCGATACCCGGAAGCCACCCTCAGCAGACCCCTGCGCTGGGCCGATATGAATGCGTTCCGGTACTTAGCAATTTTTAGGACATCTTTCCAAACTGGAGCGGCATACATCATTGTGCTGTACAGTACGCTACACACTACCCTCCTCTTGATGTGCAGTGGGCCCTTCACGTTGGGGAGAATCCTCTGCAACGCCACCATCTTCTCTGCTGCTTTTGCAACAGCATGCTGCACATGTCCTGCAAAGGAAAAATTTCTTCCTATTACCACTCCCAGGTATCTAATTGTATTACTCGGAGACATTTCCACTCCCATTATGCGAAATTTTTCGGAACTAATTTTTCTGGGCCCCTTGATCACAAGGATCTCCGTTTTTTGTTTTGCCAGTGTCAGGCCCCTAAATACCATCCACTGATCTGCCTTCTGTACTGCCGAACACACCCTTGCCTTTAATTCCCGGCTATCCTCGGCCTCCACCACCAATACCAGATCGTCGGCATATGCCGTGGGGGAAACTCCTGGTCCATAAGGCAGTTCGAGAATGCCGTTGTACGCTATGTTCCACAGCGTCGGCCCGAGAACCGAGCCCTGTGGAACCCCCATTGTGCATTTCCTTTTAACGGAACCCATTGACACGTATCTTTCTTTGAAATAGTCGACGATACATCTTACGAGGTATCCACTGATACCCATTACCCTTACCGTGTGGATAATCGAAGACCATGTGATGGTGTTAAAGGCGTTCTTAACGTCCAGGGTCACCAGGACCACGATCCTTGCCCTGGAACCCCGCACGGTAGTCATCACCTCACGAATTGCCGATACCGTGGATCTTCCGGCTCGGAAATCGTGCTGATGCTCAGATATGAGGTTCCCATCATCCAGTTCCTCCGTGATCCGGGCAACTATGAGTCTTTAGTACACCTTTCCAACACAACTAAGCAGGCATATTGGCCTAAATGCGGAGGGATCCGCAATCTCCATTCCACGCTTAGGCAGCAGCACCACCCTTGCTAACTTCCACTCCTCTGGTGTCTCTTCGCCCGACAAGCACCCATTATACAGTCGGAGCAGGAGTTTTGGAGCATTCTCTATTACTAGCTTCATTGCTTCGACGGTAATGTTGTCCGGACCCGGGGCCTTTCCTGGTCTCATGGATACTCCCGCAGCCCTCAGTTCCTCCAACGTAAACAGAGGAATATCCTGATTCCTCTCCTCCTCTCCCCCCTCAATTTCTCCGGATCCCGGAAACAGCGCGGCCAATATATCTGTCCTCCTTCTCACGGATAGAGAGAAAGGCAGGCTCCCCTGTCTGAGGTGACGGGTCGCTATCCTATAACTCTCACCCCATATGTCTTCATCCAACCTTTTCAAAAGCATATTCCATCTCTCCTTCTTCGCCACGGATATGGATCTTCTTAGCAGCCTTGCTGCCTCTGACATGGATGCTTCAGCTTCCACCATACTCTGCTCTGTTGGACGTATTCTTGGGCGCAACCGGGTAACTCTACGACGTGTTGCGTTATATCTTTTGTGCGCCTCTTCTACCTCGTCATTCCACCAGTATGGTACTTTCCTTGTTGACTGGGACCGCTCATCGATCACACATTTGCGATATTCTGTCATGAGGCTTTTGTATGCTTGGGTCGCAGCCATGTGCAGGTCCCTTTCCTCCATCGCTACCAGACGCTCTACGAAGGAAGCAGAAGACAGCTTTCTCACAGGTGCCATCTCCGCCGGCCGCAGGGCTTTCCCCACCTTGAAGGATATATGCCCGTGATGGGTGTACGGGTTATCGTGGTGAATGCGCCAGTCCCGGAATGATGACGCATGCCTCTCCGCTACCAGCGTGATGTCAATGTGCGACCTGGATACTCCCCTAACGAAGGTCGGGGAGCCGTCATTGAGCGCCACCGCCGATACCTGCACCATCCATTCCTCCACAAATTGTCCCCTGATATCTTGTCTAGGTGATCCCCAGCATTGTGATTTTACGTTCAGGTCTCCCATGATCACAAAATTCCCCTGTAGAGGTAGCTCTTCAAATGCTTCATCAATCCTATGTCGGGCATCGTCCATGTTGATGTTGGGGGACACATATGTCGCCACCAATTGCAGGTTATTCGTCCGTAGGCAAACAAAACCGTCTCCTGTTTTGATTCCACACACTTTCAGGTTTCTGTTGGCCATCACTATGGCCACGTCTCTATTTGTATCTGTTATCCATTGGCTATTTAGGCATAGTTTCTTATTTGGCTCCGTAATGACTATTAGGTCCATATGTTTTTTTAGAGCCTCCGCCCACATAAAGTCGTGTGCAGCCCTGGCACGTCCCAAATTAACTTGCATTATAAACAACATTACATAAAAATAAATACTCTGTAACAACTCCTACTTAATATCACAGCTAAATTCCTATCTAGTATCACGGCTAACTTACGTGACCCATCGCTTTGTCCTTGCGACTGCAAGCCCCGCCACCTGTTCTGTGACCGCTAGTGTCGCAGTCAAGGCATCTTGGTGCATCTTGGTGTTCTGGACTTCCACAATTTCTGCACAGTTTCTTCCTGTCTGGGCCTTTACAATTCTTGGCAAAATGTCCCTCTGCCCAGCATTTGAGACACTTTTTGATCTCTCTCCGCTCTCTAACCATGTACTATGGACATACCTACTTTCACCCTCTTCTTTTTCAACAGGGCATCCGCCGCCTCCGCTGAAACAAGTATAGTCGCCGCCTGCCTGCCTCCGCTACTCGGCCTGAGAGCCTTGACCTCCAGTTCACTCTCGATGTTAATTGGAATTTCCTCCCTGAGTTCTTCCTGGACTTGGCTCTCTGTCATGTCTATGTCGACCCCATAAATGTTTATCGCTACCCTATTGTCCTTGGATGCATAAAGTCTAACGTTACCCTCCTTCAGTTTGGATTTTACCTTATTGAATATATTTTTGGACTCCTTTGACCCTCTCATCAGTTCAACAAGTAGATGTCCTTCCTTCGTCTGCCTAAGTCCCTTTATTTCCTCAGCTACCTTCTTCTCTGTTCCTATTTTCTGCTTGAACTGGGATACCATTTGGGCATAAGTCGTGCCCACCGGCATTTGGATCACCACCGCATCTGTACTATGCAGCGCCCTCTGCCTGGGGTCGTTTCTTTCCGTTTTAGCCATTTTTTCATGTAGAAACACTTTTCCTTTGTAAGTGTGCAAAGCACATTCCACCAGTTTCCTTTTTTCTGATATCCTCATGTCGACCTCGATGGCGAAGTGGCACATGCTGTCTCCTTGCAACTTTTCTCTGATATTACAGAGTGCCTTGTAGAGGCTCCAATGGAGCTCCTCTCCTTTATTGGAGAGAGCATTAAGATAAATATCCCCTTCTTCTCTCACTTGCGTTCCTCCTGCGAAGGACCAGCCTTCTGCCTTTTTGATCACCTCCTCTCCTTCCTTCAGCCTTCCATCCCGAATGTGTTGATATAGCTTCCTCGAAGTCCCTATAAGCTGCCTCAGATATTTTATTTCTTTGAACTTCGCTGCGGGTGATAGGATCAATAGATTGCCCGAGATATCCTGCGAAGTGATGTTGCCATTTGTGAGCCGGGTTCTATAGGTTACCTCTGGCCACTCCATTTTAACGATTTCTTGTAGCTTTTCGACATTCATTTCTTTTTTCATGTGCTCCTGAATGATCTGCGCCTCATATTGGTTCCGTATATCTTCGGGATTTTCGGTCTGTGTGGCTATGGTATGAGTCTGTACCTTTGTACTAGTTTCCTCCCTGAAACTTCTTATCTGGTCTTTCTGCATATCTAGCTTTTCTTCCAGCACACTTATCACATCTTCCCGTTTCCTCATTTTCTCCATCATCTCCTCGAAATTTCTTTTCATATACACTAGCTCTCTTTGCAACTCCTTTATTTTTTCGCCATGCTCCACCGGGTCATGCAACTGCGGAGATGATAAAGCCTTTCTTTTGGACGGTCTATATTCCTCCATCACCTGTACTGTCTTTTTCCCTTCCACCTCTTGTGGTAAGTGTGCCGTACCTTCAAGAGACACTCTCCTACAAAACCTGCCTTTCTCCTCCATTTCCGCTATTTTGTCTAGTGCTTCCATCTCCTCCCTCAGGCGGGTTGGAGTATACATTTCGTCCCAGAACTCTTGTGAGTAGGTTTTTTCCCACTTCTGTTTTGGCCTGCTCATTGGCGTATGAAAGTCCGCGTATTCCTCTTTGTCCATAATCATACTCGTGTCCGTGTCCGTGCTCGTCATTTCCCCAGTAGTAATATTAGCTGCCTCAGCCTGAGGGGACCGAGGAGCTACTTTACTTAGTTGCACTTAGTTAAACACTTTAATTAATCATAAATTCTTTTTCTTGATTCTCTTGAACGTTGAAAAAAACCATTTCCATGTAGCTTCCGATAATAAAAAACGGATCATTAAAATTATAAAGAAAATTTAATTTTGATGTTGCAAAACTACGTAAATTGTTAATAAACAACTGTAAAATTGAAATTTTTCAATTTTTTTCGACGAAGATTTACTCTGAATCCTTATAATAATAGCTCCAAGAATGGGAAAAAATCTCAGATCTATAGTGAATAAGTAATCACACTTACAATTTTCATGCTCAAGTGACAAAAAATTGTTAATAAACTATTGCATAACTAATTGAAAAATCGCTTTTTTGGCCGGAATATTGCTCATTCAACGATTTAGTAACTGTCTGAATTTTATTCGTTCCTTAATTTTCATATTTAATATGTTAAAATAATGTTTATTCTTGAAGTATCCTTATAATGGGCGTGACTTGCCCAAACCAAATAACCCGTTTTCTGCCGTATTTTTACCTGCCTGAGAAAATTGTAAATATTGATCCCACAAATCCGGAAGTCCAGTCTTTCTTTTGGGAAATTTCCTCTTTTTGTCGAATCTTTCTTCAGATTTCAAAAATCTCGATCAATTTTTCAAATATTGGAAAAAACCAAACTCCTTTTTTTTCATTATATTGTTTATAACTTTCAGAATTTTTGCGAGCGAATTTTTATTTTTCTAAAAAACCATCTTTATGCCATTCCGAATCGAGTGACACCTTGCTCTTATTTTTTCGAGGCTGCTGAAAAAAGTTGAACAAAAAAGCACTCGTTGACTAGACTAAATATATTAGAAAGATTTTCGATATTTTTCAAGCATGATTTATACGAAATTGACAAAGCAGCTGATAAATTCATCAAAACTGATGAGCTTTATCAAAAATTTCTTACTGCCACACCTGCTGTTCTCGTTAGTTGAAAGTGTGGAAGAAATATTTAATTCGTAGAGGCGATGTTAAGCCTAAAAAATTCAATAAGAGAGCTGGATGATTATTTTTTTTTTTGAAAATCATGTGGCTCAGAATATTAGCTACGCCGCCGGTATCGAAGTTTGAAGCGAATGAAAACGATTCACAGGAGCACGATAAAAGAAATGGACTTGCAATGACGCCAAAAACTAAATTTTCTGCTTTTATTTTCTCAAGAATATTTTCAATGATGTATAAATCCAATTAAATAAAATTCAATTTTTCGCTAATTTTTAATTAATTTTTTCCAATTCAAATACTTAATTTGAATTTTTTGCAATTTAATTTAATTTTTCTGCTTATTTTGTACTACCTACATGAAAGATTATTTTTATCAATAAAAATAGAACTTTAGTAGAAAAACTTTTTCTAAAAATTTTGCACTAAGTTATATCCCCCCCATCGCAAAAAGCTATCTACATTTAATTAAATTTACACTTGACAGCAATATGTGTATAAATTCAGTGCGAGTACAGTCGATTCAGAAAATAAAAAATATATAGGGATATACATATTTGTGTTTCAATTCAAATATTGAAATATCGGATAGATTTGTTTTTGGTTTTAGGCTAAATCTTTAGCCATTAGAATATCTTCAAGCGATTTATCAACTTATCTAAATCAATAAGTTTCTAACAAAATGCATTTGTGCAGATGACAAAATCCTCGTTTTCGACTAAGATTTTTGTTGCTACCAGCACTCATGCTTCTTGTTAAAATATTACTTAGCTACGTCTTTTTTTCGTTTTTTTTCGGAAAAATTAGATGCCCCTATAATGATATTACTCACGAATATTTATCTGTTATGCATATACCTTACTTGAACAAGACGCAATATTCACATTGCCCAAGACCTGAAAACTAACTAGACTGTTTTTATGCTTTGGAGAATTTTCATGTTTTTTAATTTTGTCTACCAAATGTTTGAGATCACGAACTACTACCTTGATCAAATTTTCTTTGCCTCCAAATAACAAAACAAAAAAAAGCATTACTTTCATCAAATCTTCATAACCACGGAGTCTTGTAAAATAATGTTCTCATCAAATTTTCGCCTAAAACCCAGCCGACGAGCCGGCCGATTTTTATACCCTTTCTGTTCCTGAATTATATTCAAAATTGGCGTCGGACGTCCATTATCTTTCAAATCCACTTTTTCCTACGAACTTAATATCCTAAAAACATTTCATCTCACGCACCCTCATTATGTTTATAAAATCGGCAAAAGAAAAAAAACAATGCAGCCTTCACAACCATCCGCCAACACAGCAGGTAATCTTCACGAGTCTGTAGCAGTCTTCTCCGCAGACCCCTGATTACGTTATCTGGCCTTGCCGTTATCTATATATAATTTTGAACTAGTTACTATGAAACTTAAGCAATATTCTAAAAATGTAAACAAATCCATATGCTCCACCGTAATTTACGAAACTATACCAGTATTTCAATTAGACCTGTGTCGATCGATCATTTGTCGAGACCCGGGTCGATCATGACCCACTCGTATGGTGATCCAGTTAAAAAGATTCGATCATTTCGATCATTTGGGTCACCGGTCGCGGTTTGTAACGAATATATCAGCATGTCACTGATTCGATCTCAAACTGAATTCGATTTCGATCACGACGCGATCGATCGAGTTCGCGACCCAAAAGACTGAGAGATCAACATGTCGCGACTCTTCTACGCGAGCGTTCCTGAAAAAATCGGGTCCTTTTGGATTACGTGTCAAAATTCAAAACAACACGATAAAGAGTGCGATGAATGAAAGCATTATTGTATCAGCAAGCAATTAGTTATATACTGTTGTGTAAAAACATATGAAAATAAAGTGCAATTTGGTTAGTCTTGTCAAGTAAATCGGGATCGGGTTAAATAAGATCGGGTCTTTTAGAAATTCGTGATTCGATCACTCGTGTACAGGTTGCGATCGAATCAAAGAGATTCGATCAATCACGATCGACACAGGTCTAATTTCAATCCAACTGCAACCAACTTTACATTTCCTCGATGGCGACGAGTCCACATATTGCCCAATAACGGCAAGGCGAGATAACGTAATCAGGGGTCTGCGGAGAAGACTGCTACAGACTCGTGAAGATTACCTGCTGTGTTGGCGGATGGTTGTGAAGGCTGCATTGTTTTTTTTCTTTTGCCGATTTTATAAACATAATGAGGGTGCGTGAGAAGAAATGTTTTTAGCATATTAAGTTCGTAGGAAAAAGTGGATTCAAAAGATAATGGACGTCCGACGCCAATTTTGAATATAATTCAGGAACAGAAAGGGTATAAAAATCGGCCGGCTCGTCGGCTGGGTTTTAGGCGAAAATTTGATGAGAACATTATTTTACAAGACTCCGTGGTTGTGAAGATGTGATGAAAGTAATGCTTTTTTTTGTTTTGTTATTTGGAGGCAAAGAAAATTTGATCAAGGTAGTAGTTCGTGATCTCAAACATTTGGTAGACAAAATTAAAAAACATGAAAATTCTCCAAAGCATAAAAACAGTCTAGTTAGTTTTCAGCTCTTGGGAAATGTGAATATTGCGTCTTGTTTAAGTAAGGTACATGCATAACAGATAAATATTCGTGAGTAATATCATTAGGGGCATCTAATTTTTCCGAAAAAAACACGTTGCTAAGTAATATTTTAACAAGAAGCATGAGTGCTGGTGGCAACAAAAATCCTAGTCGAAAACGAGGATTTTGTCACCCGTACAAATGCATTTTCTTAGAAACTTATTGATTTAGATAAGTTGATAAATCGCTTGAAGATATTCTAATGGCTAAAGATTTAGCCTAAAACCAAAAACAAATCTATACGACATTTCAATATTTGAATTGAAACACAAATATGTATATTGTATATCCCTATATATTTTTTATTTGCTGAATCGACTGTACTCGCACTGAATTTATACACATTATACACATATTGCTGTCAAGTGTAAATTTTTTACACTTGACTGCAATAAGATTTATGTATCAATTCAGTGCGAGTACAGTCGATTCAGCAACCAGTTTCTCCATGTTAAGTAGTGCTGGTTGCCTCATTTTGAGAACCCAAAATCTTATTACATAATTTATTGCTTTTAAAGACAAGAGCAACACAATTAGATCACAATTAGATTCCATCAACTACAATTAGATCTAGTAAATCTCGTAATATCTAATCTGGCCATATCGCAAGTCAAATTCAAATACTCCCTTGTCCCCAAACTACAGTACCTTCTTCAGTAACACCAGTCCTTTTCCAAATAATTAAGTACCTACCTGTTATACCGTTCTGGGAATCATAAATACAACCTCCTGTTATAAATACCTATAAGGAGATAATATATGAGCACTGTGATATAGGTAGAATTAGTTTGTAACTAAATTTCATGAAGACACTGTGTTGTCGAATCAATTGTCATGTAGGTATTGTCAATATAGGTGAATAAATTGGTGAATAATTGGTGAATGCTATATATATACCTACTATCAAACGTTCAATCAGATTCCTATCTGTTCTGAGAAATATTTTGGTATGGCTCAGTACTTAAATAGAGAGACATAATGGTGGATCTCCACTGAAGAAAAATTGCCAACATTTGTGTTGGTGACAAAAGTTGGCAATTTTTCTTAGGTGGAGACTCACCTTAATATTTTGATAAGGTAAACAGAAAAATTTTCATTGATTGCAGGCTACAATAATAAGGAACTTCATAATAAATTCTTACTCGGGCTTTAAATAAATGCTGCCGAAACATGCTCTCTTGATCCATTAGTAAAGCACTATATGAATTTGCTCTTTTTCTCACTGACTGAAAACGTATTCACTTTTTTCTTAAGAATTAATTGAATAATTGTATCGAAAGTCGAAAGGTACGTTGCGGCGGTGGTTTCTTAATTCGTTTTATACCTCCTGGACCGCGATTATTGGGATTCATATATTAATATATATATATATATATATATATATATATATATATATATATATATATATATTTTATTTTTTTTTTGTATTTTTTTATTTATTATTAGGATAACGCAGGCGCGGATCCAGAGGGGGGAACAAGAGGAACGTTCCCCCACCAAATGGCCTGGGCCCCACCTAATTATTTTGATTGGGAGCTCTCGATTTACCCAAAATACCAGTACCTTTTGGCTTTTGAATATATAAAAGTTCCCCCCCCCCAAAAAGTCGGGCCTGGATCCGCGCCTGGATAACTAGATGGCGCCATTCTCGCAGCATACGTGAAGAAATAGATATTAAATCATATCACCTTAGTTTAGTACAGCTTCACAAATGGAGTGTTTATACTAGATATGAGTCGGCAACCTACGGCACAGTGAAATCAACATTATTCAGAAAAATTTCAATTTCATCATGTTTTCAATTCAATTTTCAATGTTAATTTGTCCGTTACTTTGTGATAATCGTTTTAACAATAAATGAGAAACAATTTACTCTGTTTTTTATCACTCTATTTATTCAAATGTTCGTGAACAAACTATTATTGTTTCCTTTTTATACATTTTCTTGAAAGAATATGCCATATACTTCATGATATTAAGTATTGAAAATAAGGTATATAAACTTGTCTATTCAATAACTTTTAGTTTTCGAAATATTGGCAATTCAAAATTTTCATATTCTAAAAAAACACACAGAAAGGTTCTGTGTGGTGGAGGGCTGGGGCATCGTGTACCACCAAAGGTAAATTTATAGCTAAAATATTGATTGTCTTCTATAATATTTAAGTATCATTCTCCTGCAAAAGCTTATATATAATTTCAAATGATTTTCATCGTAGTATTAATGACTGACAAGTTCCCTACATAAAAATTTAATTTTACTATTCCATCATTTATTGCAGCAGAAAATACAATATAATATCAGGTTTCTTGAAAATTCAGCGATTTCATTGGAGAATAATTCGAATCACCCATAAAATCGGAACCTAATATATCTAATATACAAAATTCTCGTGTCACGGTGTTAGAAGTTGAACTCAAGAAAACAGAGTTAATGGATATTATGACAATAATATTAAAATTCTCACTCGATTATATAAAGCGGTTCGACCCCAGCCGATGATCGAAAATCAAAAATCGAGATTTGAATAAATGGAAAACAAATATATTCAGTATTTTAGCGCCAACATCAATGAAGAAAGGAAGGAGCTTGTGAACAGACCATATTAAAATATATTGCCATAAAAAATATATTGTAATAATAGATATATTTCCATATATATATTATTGCAATAGATTGAGTAGGTAGCAGTAGAAATGAATGAACTTTTTTTTTTTTACTCAATGGACCTACAGTTTAACGCCAATTCCGAACAGCCAATGGGCTCGAATCTGAGTCATTAACCAACATATTAATTATTGAAACACTAAATCCCGGACGTACACAACACCCAAGAGCAAGGTGGAACCCACAATCCTCGGTTTACAAGCGATACGATACACCCTACCGCTGAGCTACCGAGGCCTCTCCGCCTCTGACATTATTCATAGTAGACCAGTCCTGTTGATACTCGATGTAACGAATATAAGATAAGTAATATAACCTCAAATTCAGTTGAAGTTGAATGCTATAAGTGAACAGATACTTAACTTCTTAATCACTCTTATTTTATGGTAGGTTTTTTATATACATCAATGTTTGATATTCAAAATTGATTTTGTTTCTTAATTTGAATTTATACTTACTATTCAATTCCATTCACAGGTACATAGGTACTTACAAACTGAAAGCATGGAGTGACCTTGATACTGAACGCAAACTTGAACCATGGGCGTAGCATAATGTGAGAAGAAGAAACTAGGTACATATCGAAAAGTTCGATATACGATATGAGTGAATCAATAATATGTTTTGAACATTGTGGATCGAAAATTTTCTGCAATGATATTCCTGACCAATGTCCAGCATGTAACCAACATTTATCGACGTCTACTATACAAGAGTTACCCTTCAGGTGAGGCATACTTGACTAATTTGAGATACAAAAGATTAGTTTCACCCCATTAATTTATCAAATGGTAACATTTATATATATATATATATATATATATATATAAACTCTTGATAATTATTAGCAATAACAGGCTGGTTGAATCTTGAAAAACTCGATTTTAATAAAAAATTTGACGTTCCACTATGATATTCGTAATTGAAATTTCTTTGACATTTATTGATTTAAAAAATTGAAAAAAAAACAGGGCTGCTTAGTATATGCTATTCAGTTCAATATTAACATTCAAAATTGTTATCACCAGATGGTAAGGGAAACCAAAGAAACCCTCACCTACGCAATGTTTGAAAATAATAATAAAAGGGTACTATTTATCTAACAACAAAGAAATGAGTCATGGGAAAACATTAAAGAAGTGGAGTAGAATTATCGGTATAGACGCTTATATGGAAGCAGCCGTTGACACGTGTTTCGGACTCTTTGGTCCTCATCAGAACGGCGTAGCCAAGTATTGGATTGAAAATTTGAAGATGAAAAAAGTACAACAAACAAAATCCTTAGATACGGAAGATAATCGCCTCCGTGGCAAAGTTTGACCAAATCTCCCATACCGGAGAGTTCAGACAATAAACCACAATTGTGTGATTATCTTCCGTATCTAAGGATTTTGTTTGTTGTACTTTTTTCATCTTCAAATTTTCAATCCAATACTTGGCTACGCCGTTCTGATGAGGACCAAAGAGTCCAAAACACGTGTCAACGGCTGCTTCCATATAAGCGTCTATACCGATAATTCTACTCCACTTCTTTAATGTTTTCCCATGACTCATTTCTTTGTTGTTAGATAAATAGTACCCTTTTATTATTATTTTCAAACATTGCGTAGATGAGGGTTTCTTTGGTTTCCCTTACCATCTGGTGATAACAATTTTGAATGTTAATATTGAACTGAATAGCATATACTAAGCAGCCCTGTTTTTTTCAATTTTTTTTTTTCAATTTTTTAAATCAATAAATGTCAAAGAAATTTCAATTACGAATATCATAGTGGAACGTCAAATTTTTTATTAAAATCGAGTTTTTCAAGATTCAACCAGCCTGTTATTGCTAATAATTATCAAGAGTTTAAAAATAGATCACAGGCAACAACTATTCGAATAAATAATTAAATATTGCAAGCTGAAAATATGGCAATGATCCTAAACTTAAGCTGAGGGTTTTAAACTTTGTTATAACTGTAAGTACCCCTTTTAAAAGATTTGAAATTCTAAATAAATAAAAAATTTCATTGAAAACGGCTACTTTCATATAAACGAACTATTCCGATAATTTTGCTCTACCTATTTAATATTTTCCAGCAACTAATTTCATTGTTATTGTTTATTTACTCGTTCTTAGATCTCGCGGATAGCATTAATCGCCTCCGTGGCAAAGTTTGACCAAATCTCCCATACCGGAGAGTTCAGACAATAAACCACAATTGTGTGATTATCTTCCGTATCTAAGGATTTTGTTTGTTGTACTTTTTTCATCTTCAAATTTTCAATCCAATACTTGGCTACGCCGTTCTGATGAGGACCAAAGAGTCCGAAACACGTGTCAACGGCTGCTTCCATATAAGCGTCTATACCGATAATTCTACTCCACTTCTTTAATGTTTTCCCATGACTCATTTCTTTGTTGTTAGATAAATAGTACCCTTTTATTATTATTTTCAAACATTGCGTAGGTGAGGGTTTCTTTGGTTTCCCTTACCATCTGGTGATAACAATTTTGAATGTTAATATTGAACTGAATAGCATATACTAAGCAGCCCTGTTTTTTTTTTTTCAATTTTTTAAATCAATAAATGTCAAAGAAATTTCAATTACGAATATCATAGTGGAACGTCAAATTTTTTATTAAAATCGAGTTTTTCAAGATTCAACCAGCCTGTTATTGCTAATAATTATCAAGAGTTTAAAAATAGATCACAGGCAACAACTATTCGAATAAATAATTATATATATATATATATATATATATATATATATATATATATATATATATATATATATATATATATATATATATATATATATATATATATATATATATATATATATATATATATATATATATATATATATATATATATATATATATATATATATATATATATATATATATATATATATATATATATATATATATATATATATATATATATATATATATATATATATATATATATATATATATATATATATATATATATATATATATATATATATATATATAGGTATATATATATATATATATATATATATATATATATATATATATATATATATATATATATATATATATATATATATACAGTGGCGCACCCAGGGGGGGGGGCATGGGGCTGCAGCCCCCCCCGAGATTTAATGTAGTAACAAAAGAATTGGGATTACTGAGATAATAATTGTAAAATGAGCACATCTACTACTTTAAAATGAGCCCATTGGTCACTATCGGTTAACCATAAGATCGTAATGTGCGTTTTCTATTTAAATTTAAGGAGGTAAATTTTGATTCAGCCCCCCCCCCCGAAACTCAATCCTGGGTGCGCCCGTGTATATATATATATATATATATATATATATATATATATATATAGGTATATATACATTTATATCAGAGCTGTGACGAGCACTGAAGAATAGTGCTTCGAGCACTAAGCACTAAGCACTTGAAAAAAAAGGCTCCCGGTCTCGAGCACTAAGCACTTATTTTTCCAAAAGGCTTGCGATTACTAAGCACTTTGTGAAAGTAATTTGACATTTCGAACACTAAGCCCTAAGTACCTTTTTAGGAATTGTTGAAATTGAGGTTATTTCAATCGGTAAAGAAATTGTAAGCTGGCATATGAGTATGAGATTATTGACGGGTGGGAAGAGATGCACAGGGTGTTACAAATTCGGTGCTCACTATAAGCTGGTACAGAACTATACAGGGTGTTTCATTGGTAAATGAAGATACCTACGACAACCTGAGCTAGAGCTATCCTAAAAGAGTCCAAAAAATCGATATATGATAGGTATAATCAATTCAATAACCGAGTTTATGCACCAAAAATTTCAATTCCTCATAACTTTTGAACCAACCAGCATAGTCGGTAGAAAATTCCAGGTCCGTATTTGAAAATTATGGGACTTCTTCCAAGCGGAGTATGTTAAAATTTTGGGATTTGATTGAGATATTTGAAAAGAGCAGAACATTTTCAATGGGGTTCAGTAGATTTCATTGTCTCGCACGTCATTTTGCTCGAAGAGAGGTTCAGGGAGAGATCCAATTGAATATTGGAATTCCACTAAATTCTCAGAAAAATCGTACATTGTACGGAGGAGGACTTACGTCCCTCTACAGGACCGGTGTAGAATCTGAGTATTAGTATTTAATCACCTGAGTGATGATTAATTTATCAAATAGGAGAAACCCTTATGGAAAGCACAGAGTATTGAAAGATTCATTATTTCATATTAAAAATCCCATGCGTATTATTCATATTTCATCAGAATATAGGTACTGAAAAAACTATGCGATTTAGATAGTTGAGTTCCATGCCCATGAAAGAATCCTAAATTTTCATTCAATGTATTGACTACATACAAGTAACATATAAGTAATGGTGTACAACTCATCAAAATGAAAAAAAATTCAAACATCCCCATTAGCTTTTAGTAAAACTAAGTTTTCGAAGTTCCTGTCACTGACGTCTTGGTGCATTTACTATAGACGCAAATGAAAACAGTCTTTCAACAGGAGCACTTGATGGAAGGGCGGTGTTGTATTTTATAAATAATTTTTTTATTGACTTGACACTAACGTGATATGTTTATCATTGGAATGATATCAACACACGATCATAGCGCCGCCGCATACGCATATTCGTGTTGCGACAAGTTTTGCTCAGGGCTCAGTGCTTAGTAATCCGCAGAAGTGCTTGGGAGCACTTCAGTGCTCGGGAGCACTTTTGGGATTACTAAGCACAAAGCCTTTTGTTGGAGGACTTCAATTACTAAGCACTAAGCACTGCTTTTGAAAAGGGCTCGGAAGCACAGTGCTCGGGAGCACAAAAGGGCTCCGAGTGCTTTCACGAGCACAAAGCACAATGCTAGTATATATATATATATATATATATATATATATATATATATATATATATATATATATATATATATATATATATATATATATATATATATATATATATATATATATATATATATATATATATATATATATACTAGCTGACCCGGCAAACGTTGTTCTGCCATATAAATTATTTTTATCTATGTATCTACTATTCATCCATCTGCCGATGTATATCTAACTATCTATCTATCTATCTAGATAGTAATCTATCTAACTATCTGTCTATCATTATATCTATCTATCTATCAATCTATCTGACCCGGCAAACGTTGTTTAAATTATGAAAATGGCTATGAAAAAATATGTGTTGTTGATAGAAGGGTGAAAATTTAGGGTATATGTATTTTTAATGCAACATCATAAAAAATGAAAATAAAAAATTTGTATAAAAAATTTATAAAAATGTTTGTTGTGAACCACCCACCCTAATCACTTTATTATATTATTATAGGGGTATTAAAAATATATAACGACCTTTTCTCAGACCGACTATTGCTATTTTCGATTGCCATCTTGCAACCCTATTGCGGCTCTGTGGATAAAATTAAAAAAAAATGAAAATTGCGATGGAAAAATACGGGTTTATCGTAGAAGGGTAAAAAATTGAGAGTAATATGAATTTATTTATTGTAAGTCATGACAAAATGAAAATAAAATCTTGCCAGAGAAATTGAAGTTTATAATTAACAAATAAAAAATGGGAGTTGATAGTAGAGGGTTGAAAATTTAGGGTTGTATGTATTTATGAATGCTGTATCATAAAAAAAATAGAACAGAAAATATTGTCTGAAAAAAAAATTAAGTGGTGGACCACCCTCAACATTCAGGGGAATGAAAAATAAATTTGGTCTGATTCTCAGACCTAACCGATATGCACACAAAATTTCATGAGAATCGGTCGAGCCATTTCGAAGGAATTTAACAAATAAAAAATAGGGGTTGATTGTAGAGGGGTGAAAATTGAGGGTTATATGTATATTTGAATGTTGTATCATAAAAAAAATAGAACAGAAAATTTTGTTTGAAAAATAATAATAAAAAATTAAGGGGTTGATCACCCTTAAAATTCAGGGGTATGAAAAATAGATGTTAGCCGATTCTCAGACCTACCCAATATGCACACAAAATTTTATGAGAATCGGTCGGGCCATTTCGGAGGAGTTCAACTTCTAACACCGTGACACGAGAATTTTGTATATTAGATATATTAGGTTCCGATTTTATGGGTGATTCGAATTATTATCCAATGAAATCGCTGAATTTTCAAAAAACCTGATACTATATTGTATTTCAATATTTTAGCAATAAATTTACCTTTGGCGGTACACGATGCCCCAGCCCTCCACCACACAGAACCTTTCTGTGTGTATTTTTTTACAATATGAAAATTTTGAATTGCCAATATTTCGAAAACTAAAAGTTTTTGAATAGACAAGTTTATATACCTTATTTTCAATACTTAATATCATAAAGTATTAGTATATGGCATATTCTTTCAAGAAAATGTATAAAAAGGAAACAATAATAGTTTGTTCACGAACATTTGAATAAATAGAGTGATAAAAAACAGAGTAAATTGTTTCTCATTTATTGTTAAAATGATTATCACAGAGTAACGGACAAATTAACATTGAAAATTGAATTGAAAACATTGTGAAAAGCAATTTTCTGGATAATGTTGATTTTATTGTGCCGCAGGTTGCCGACTCATAGTATAAACACTCCATTTGTGAAGCTGTACTAAACTGAGGTGATATCATTTAATATCTATTTCTTCACGTATGCTGCGAGAATGGCGCCATCAAGTTATCCAGGCGCGGATCCAGGCTCGACTTTTGGGGGGAGAACTTTTATATATTCAAAAGCCAAAAGGTACTGGTATTTTGGGCAATGGTAAATGGAGAGCTCCCAATCAAAATAATTAGGTGGGGCCCAGGTCATTTGGGGGGGGGGACGTTCCCCCTGTTCCTCCCTCTGGATCCGCGCCTGCGTTATCCTAATAATAAATATAATAATACAAGAAAAAAATCTTAGTGTTTAACATCTGATGAATTATAAGTTAATATATCTCTAGGGACATTAATCTAAAATCAGAAATTCATTATATAATTCCCCAAATAGTGTTTGGACGATGTATTGTTTTTTCTCTGACTAGAAGTGTGGAACAAAGTGATTCAACAGGTCGTTGGGTATATTGGTTTGATCATTGCAATGGATTGATATGTGATACTGTCGAGTGTGTAATAAGACCTTAACATCCTGCCACTTCTATCCTTTGCAGTGGCCTTCTCGATATATTTTAAATATTCTCTACTCTTGAACATTGAGTGCAAATAATCCCAGATCTCGATCTCAACTTCATCAACCTAACATGAGAGTTTCGATTTTATTTAATTCTTCCGAATTTCAGGCTACCATATCCTTTCGTGAAAGCTGTTCAATATCCATGCGCGGTTGTAATGAAACCTACAGTGGGGACATTTCTTGAGTAAGTTTTCTGTCACTTATTGTCCTCATTTTATCCAATATTTTTATTTTTGAGGAGTTTATAATGTGTACTATACTTCGCAGTGGAGGAGAAGAAGTTTTACCAGGTTATTCAACATAGTCTGAGTAATAGTATTTCTATTATTATTATAAATTTAATGTTAAGAGATAAAAATGTTATCTTCGATAGAAAGACTAATTTAGCTACCTTAACTCTAATGAATTGTACAGGGTGAGCGAAACTCGATTTTTCAGCTCTATTGTGAGAAAGGAAGAACTATAGAAACAATCTGAAAAGACGTTCTCAAATGAGATTGAGTAAATTCCATTTTAGGCTAAATTTACATATTTTTTGCATATAAGTTGAAGTAATGACGTCATCGATTTTTCCCGGAGATATAGCCATATTTTACCATATTTAAAAAATACTAATTTTTTTTGAATAATGTTGAAAATTATGTATTGGAATACTGTTTACCAAGGGCGTCGCCAGCCGGTGGTTCAGGGGGCGGCAGTTGATATATGGAGGATGGGAAGAGTATGAGTTCTGAATACAGTTAAAAGCAAAGTTATTAATAATAGAACAAAAAGAATTTGCGACAAAATATAGGACAAAATAATAATAGAATTCAAAGAATTTGGAGGCAATCAAATTGTCCATTGACATTTATAATATTTTAATAATAAGTTAGTCGAGAGAAATCTTTTTTTTTTAAGTTAATTAAATCATGGCCAGACCATTGAGGCAATATTCCCCCATAGTGCTTGTTAACCTGGTTTTTAGTCTCCTGAGGCTGCTAAACGATCGCTTTACCGTACATGTTGTGCACGGTAGAGCGATCAAGATTTTCAACGCTTTTCCTTTATCAGGAAAGAAGGTTTTTGCCTCTTTTAGGACATCAATAACGAACTTCCATCTCAAAACTGATTCCCGAAAAAATCTAATAATATATTTCGTGCTACTAGATTCAGTTTGTGGGACGAGCAATGAAAGAACAAAGCTCTTGTGTGTTTTTTGCGTAGAATTGCTCGTACCCAGGAGTCTTTTCCGAACATTGTCGAACAACCGTCGAATCCAAGACCGACGCATTTATTTGGATAAGGGTCTTTTTTTGTCAGAAACTCATCGATGCTATATGCAATAGAATTCGCATCCAGACCTTTCAGCTCAACACATCCGACAAAAATTTTTCGGACTTCGTTGGTTTCCTCATCAAAATATCGCAGCCCTATCGATAATCAATTATTCAGTGCCAGAAATGTCAGCTGTTGCTTTTACTTTCTTCATAATATATGCCCTAATGTTTCTTCGTAACCAAATATCCCGCGTCCATTCGCAGCTTGTATAAGTCCTCGAGAATACCTTCGCCATAATGTATACCTCTCAGAGCTTAATCATGCGACCCGCAAAATGTAATGCAGGAATTGATAGATGTCATAATTTTCCGGTTTTCTTCAATAATATCCTGAGAGTATTTGTTGAGTTGCACATCTACAGGTACACTTCCGAGAAATTATTTAGTAGCTTTCAGTGCCGCCTTATGGAGGTGGGTTTCCATGTGCTTCTTGCACTGCTCGCGAACATCTTTGAACTTATGATAAATGATCCCAATAGGCCTCTGTACAGGCTGTCCCATTTTCGATGTCCTTACAGGGTAACTCGCTTATTTTTAAAGATAGAGATTTGCGGTTTCCGCGAACGTTGGCTACTTTTTTGTGAAACTCACGATACCGTAAACAAAATTTTCATAGCTTGCTTCGTTTTTGAGATACAGGGCGAAGTTGAAAATATTGCATTTTGGCCCCCGCCTTGTATCACAGCTATCTTTCAACTTATAGGAAAAGTAAAAACTGTGTTTTATATACTTTTTTACGTAGAATCCAATGGCGTAGTGAGATTTTTGAAATGAGCTATCATTGTTCAGATATAACACAAAGTTATATTTTTTTAAATGGGACACTCTGTATATTTTTCCATATTCAAAACATAAATGCTTTGAGCTTTTTAAAAATATATAATACTTATATAATATTTCAAGTATTAGCCCTGTATTTAGATAAATTTCATTTTTGTTATAGCAAGTCAAGACAAATATCACTTTAGTAGAACGTTTAGCGCAATAAACAAATATCACTCTCATTCGTATATGGTAGCATGGAAAGTACCTATTCATTAAAAAAATATTATTCAGTATGGGTCACTAAATAATTTGACAAAACAATAAATTTAAACTCTTATGAAACACTCTTTATCGACCATAAACGCTGTGGACCTAATTAGTAGGTAGCTATGGAAAAAGAGCAAGTGCAGAATGTATATAGGTCCTGTCACCTACCTGTCAAAGTTAACAAATTTTTCTCACAATGGCGAATGATAATCCAAGATATCAAAATTACGAAAAATTATATATGGTTGGGATATATTACCAAGTAGGTTTCAATCCAAATCAAGCGATGGACCTCTATGTTGAAAGGTATTTACTATTACCCATTTACTGGATGTCAGTAAGATAATAAGATAGGAAATTTAGGTTTCCTGAAAGGAGACAACCGAGTAGGAGAATATTTGGCAGACTAAAAAGAAATTTGGAAAATTTTGGATCTTTTGAAAAGCCTAGACCAAAAAGTTATAGGAAAGAAAATGCTGAAGATGTTGAAATTGGTGTCCTCGCAAAGGTAGAAGAGAACAAAAATACTTCTTGCAGAGAAATTGAAGATTCGATTGGCATTCCAAAGACAAGAGTTTCGAAGATATTGAAAATGCATAAATATACCCCCTACATACCTCAAACTATACATCATCTGCACCCAGGTGATGCTGAGAGGCGCATTGAGTTTTGTAGTTGGTATATACAAAAGACGGGAGAATGAAAGCTATATAAGTAGCGCTGGCATTTTTAATCGAAATAATCATCGTTATTGGTCAAATGAAAATGAGCACGTTACGGTGGCTCGTCAACAGCAAGGCAGATTCGCGGCTTCAATGTATCTTGTTTCGTTTTTGGAGGAAGATTGGCATACCGCATTTTGGAAATTTTGGATGATTGTCTTTGTGAACTACTTGACGAAATTCCGTTGGCTCAATACGGACACAGTTATTTCCAACAAGATGGCGCACCTTGTCATAACGCAGGTCCCGTTAGGGCTTTTCTTAATGAAAGATTCCAAAACCAGTGGATTGGTAATAATGGTCCCATTAACTGGCCACCAAGGTCCCCTGACTTATCGATATTAGATTTTTTCATATAAGGCTTTATGAAAAATAAAATAAACCACACGCGGCAAGAAAATCGAGATGCTCTCATGAATGCCACGAGAGAAGCTTTCGAATTCTTACGCATAAGACCTTTGTTGTTACTGCGGTCGATTGACGCTATCCTCAGAAGATGTCGGTTGTGTCTTCAACAGAATGGACAGCAATTTGAACAATATTCATAAAATATTTTCAACCGAAAAATAATAGAGCTTTGTTTTGTAGCAGTGTTTCATATAAGTTTTAATTTCTGTTATAATAATTTTTAAATTAATCTTTGTTTAGTAACTTATATTAAATAATATTTTTTTAATGAATACTTTCCATGCTACCATATATAAATGAGAGTGATATTTGTTTATTGCGCTAAACGTTCTACTAAAGTGATATTAGTCTTGACTTGCTATAACAAAAATGAAATTTATCTAAATACAGGGCTAATCCTTGAAATATTATAAAAGTATTATATATTTTTAAAGAGCTCGAAGCATTTATGTTTTGAATATGGAAAAATATATAGAGTGTCCCATTTAAAAAAATATAACTTAGGGTCATATCTGAACAATGACAGCTCATTTCAAAAATCTCACTACGCCACTGGATTCTACGTAAAAAAGTGTATAAAACACAGTTTTTACTTTTCCTATAAGTTAAAAGATAGCTGTGATACAAGGCGGGGGCCAAAATGCAATATTTTCAACTTCGCACTGTATCTCAAAAACGAAGCAAGCTATGAAAATTTTGTTTACGGTATCGTGAGATTCACAAAAAAGTAGCCAACGTTCGCGAAAACCGCAAATCTCTATCTTTAAAAATAACCGAGTTACCCCGTAAGGACATCGAAAATGGGACAGCCTGTACGTAAACAACGTACAAAATATACAAAATGATCCTTTTTGGAGCCTGGAATAAGCCAACCATGGAGAGTATGTTTCCAACCAGGAATAATTTAATTTTCTCTTTAAACATTTGGCATCTTCTGCAAAATTGTATGTTGCAGAAGGGGACCAACAGTTTTTCAGCAATTCCTTCATCTTTTCGGCTGATAACGTCCAATAAATCGACCGATGCCATTTTCGTTGCAGACATCTATTGAAGAATCGGGATCCGAGTCTTTGGATGAGCAAGGTATCAGCAGGTCAGCCACGGAATCATCACAAGGACTTGTGCCTATATAAGAGTCCGGAACTAGTTCCTGAGACTGAGTATCTCCCGTTGTGGTAACCGACCTTCATGCGACATTGTTTCCATTTTGTTCTCTTTTTCCTTTTGAACTTTTTCATCCTGTTCATCTCTGTCACTGCTTCTTCCGCTAGACTTTTTTCTTAAATTCACTGTGAAATAATATATTTAGGTAGGTAGAAGAATGATAACTGAAAAATCTATTCCCTTTTATACACCATACGAAGATTTTTGAATAACTATCCGAACTAACTCCAGTGGGTGCAAAGCAAACTAAATTCAAAGTTGAAAAATCTATACAAAAATTTGTCCATTTTGATGGGTATAAAAGCAAACAACTTTTAGTATAGGTTTTTCAATTTTTACAGTCTATCAAAAAAAAACATAGTTTATAGCAATGCTGGCCATAACGATAGTCAATCAACATAGATAATGATTCGACATAAGATTACAATTATAGACACCGCAAACGCTCGCGACGGACTTAGTCTTAACTCCACTTAGGACTCCACTCATGAATCTCTGGGGGGGGGGCCCTTGGCGACGCCCTTGCTGTTTACTATATTCCTTACTTGTCATAATTCTTGGTGTTCGATAAAATATCGTCAGATTAAAGTTTCATTTCAAATAATATTTTATATTTCTTGATCAAATGTAGGATATGTTATTTTTTAGTGATTATCAGAATGACGAAGATCTACATATAGGCGTGACTGATAGTAAAGGCTCAATTTGTGAATTCGATTCGAACGGCCTTTGCAGAGGAGGAATTGAAGGATGGGAACAATCATTACTCATCTATAAAATATCAGAACCTTGGATGGATCACTGGGATCTGATTCTCCAAGAAATTCAAAAAGATCCAGTTTTCACTAAGGAAAAATATGATGAATCTAGTAATAATTGTTATACTTTTGTTTTAGAATTTCTGAAGAGATTGAAGAATGAAGAACTGAATGAATATATAGAGAGTAAAGAAAAATTTTGTGAGAAATTTGTAGTGAAGAGAAGCAAACTCGCTGGAATCTATATAAGCTTAAATAGGAAAGTAAAACATTATGGATATGTTATTGAAAGAATATACGAATGAAAAATTATAAACTGATATATTTTGTAAACTGATATACAAGCTATGATATAATTATATTTGACTATTCATGCGTTTTGAATCATGACTTTATTTTATGGTTACGTACTTCTTGATGATACAGTTTCGTATTCTTCCAATGACAGTTGTATGTTCTGGTCAAGTATTTCTTTAAGTATTGTATGAATTGTTATTATCAATCTTCAATGTCCTCAAGAAGATTTGCAGAAGAATCAAGATATAGATATTTGACAATACTTAAATCTATTAACTTTTGCCTAATATTTTAATGAGTACATATTCATCACTCTTTGAAATAAAGGGCGTTGTCAGACAATGGTCTAGTAGGGATGCTAAATGTTAGATAGAATATATGAAATGTAGGTCAAATAAATAAAATCTGCTAAGTTTTAATAGTTTTCTACAAGAAAAAAAATTTCAATTAAAACGTAACATTTTTGGGATTTTAGTCAAATTTTCGACTGCTTAATAAACTTTCATTTGATTGATTTATAACGAGCCCTTAGGAAAGGATGGCAGTTGTCCCCTCGGTCATTGTGACACAATCCATGTGACATACATCCAAGTATCCAATTCAGAATGGAAGTGGAAAACGATGGGTCTCTACAATTCCTCGATGTCATCGTCAAAAAACTTCTGTCCCAAAACTTCTTTTATTCAGTTTATCATAAACGCACTAATACAAATCGTTCCTGAACGCCTAGTCTCACCACCATTCCTCACCTCTCAACTCAATTCTGACGACGAATACCGTGAATCAAAACTCAATACAGTTACAAAATATATCAAATCGATAAGAGCATACGCAAACACACGAAGCTCTTCCACCGTCCAATCTCACTGACCAAGAAGCTGCACAAAAATTATTTCATCCTAACATCAAATGAGATCGCAAGATCTCTCAAGAACACAAACACCATAACAGTATTTACCACCCAACAAAAACCCTTCCATCTGGACAGATCCGTCAATGATAAAATTCCACAGGTTTTATGAAATTCTCTGTTCAAATTATCCTCGTTCTTAACGTGAGAAACTCAGGTATCACCAATACCACATTAATGATTTACCCAATACAGAAACCATTGCTCCCGTCCGATCTTTCAACTCCCGAATTTTCCGAGAAGTTGTAGAAATAGAAAAACATCCTAATTATTTAAACACCAGAGATGACAGTCACAGACTCCATCAGCATGGAAAAAACCACTTCTCAGTGGTCGCCATATTACACCTAGTCAGAGTGCACACTGCACCAATGAGCGTTAGTATATACGTTCAATATTTAAGCCACAGGTGGCTTCTAATCAAGACTTTCCCATGACCTATGAGTAAATAATCAAAGATTGATCTTTATTATTTACTACCAATATTTAACAGAATATAATATTTGAAAGTGTTATGCAAACAAAATTGATAGCTACTTTATGGAGAATATCAACTAGAAAAAGAATTTTAAAATTGAATTACAATATACGCTCAAGGTATTTGCCAAATTTTTGGTTAATTAAAACTGATTTTCATATCCAGTGATACATACTATTGATTTTAATTCTTAATTTGATTCGCCATTTCGAGTTAATAGTACGGAAACCTGTGTAAACCGAGGCAGACAGTGTAAATATTTTTTTTTATTTTTACTTAACTAGAATCTCATCGAATTAACAATTTTTTTATTATTCATATGTATCAATATTTATATATATATTTATATATATATATATATATATATATATATATATATATATATATATATATATATATATATATATATATATATATATATATATATATATAAAACTTTGTGAAGCATTTTCAATCTCAAATCCACAAATAATAGCTAGACACAAAAACTTCTTGATTTCAAAAATTGAAATATACGAGGTGTGGATAGAAAAAAACCGAACTGATGCTATAAAAAACATTTATTTTCCATTATTTACAATTTGATGTTATCTCCTTCAATGTACTCTCCTCCTCGGTCTACACACCGCTCCATACGAATTTTCCACTGTTCATAGCAATGCTGCAGATCATTTTCGGTAAGTCCATACATTACTCAAATCTAGTTCCTTTCAAAGCTGGCTTGACTTTAGGGAAAAGAAAAAAATTACAGGGGGCCAAATCAGGTGAGTAGGGTGGATGGTCTAAGAGGGGAATGTTGTGATTGGCCAAAAACGTCTTCACTAACAACGCATTGTGAGCTGGGGCATTGTCTTGGTGCAGGATCCATGTCTTTTTTTTCCACAAATCGTTCCGTTTCACTTGCAGATTTTCCAAGTTTGAAAAGAAATTTGATGTTAACACGCTGTTCTTTCTGTACACTCAACATTTTTCCGACGCACAGACAAAACGTCAACTACTTAGAACAGACGTCACGGGCAGACTGAGTGCAGGAGGCAGATAAAACTCGAGCAGTAGGCGGAGCAAGAGTCACGTGACAGGCCAGGCGACTTTCAGCCTTATTGCATTCGTTTTATTGTTTCACCTGTGCTAGTTCGGTTTTTTCTAGCTACACCTCGTATATGGCACTTAAAAACTCATACTCTAGGTTAAGCTACAGAGATTTTTTCATGTAAAAGGTGTTAGAAGAAAACCAGCTGCGCCATTGTTTGTAAAATAGTTCCATATGATATAGTGATATGTTTTTCACTCGACTTTATTATTTATAACTTCGTTATTAACAATTTTATGCAAAAAATTGAATTTTTTTAGTTTTTTGCTTATAAAAATGAAACTATCAGAGTAAACGTGATCGTGTTAATAGACTAATTGTAGAAAATGAAAAGACAAAGAAGATGAGAAGTGGGACGACTCGATTAGACCCTTAGTTTGTGAGGAAATCGGAAAAAACCGGCCAAAATTAGGTTTTTTCAAAAATTCTTAACACGCTTATTTTTCCTCCGGCCAGTATTAGCTATTGATATAAACTTCATTTGTGCGAAGATCAGAAACTGTCCGATGCATAGTTTTTCATCTGTGGCCAGTTATGTTACTATGCAATTTTCCAGCAGACCTGAATGCGACAGGTATGGCCCGAATTTACTAAAGAAATTTTGAAAGTACAATTCTCATAGTTCAAAACATCATCTTGGTTTTTCATAAGAACGCTGAGAAATATGTTAAAAATAAAGCTGAACATGACAAAAAACGGCCGAGCGCGTGAGAGTAGTTGAAGAGTGGGGGTTTACAATTATTATCTGACAACGTTTAGAAATTACTGTCATGTTCAAAATGCCGACGCTTTCGAATGTCATACTTCTCCTTGCCTGCTGCTCTACCCCCACTCTTCAACTACTATCACGCGATCGGCCGTTTTTCGTCATGTTCAGCTTTATTTTTAACATATTTCTCAGCGTTTTTATGAAAAACCAAGATGAACGTTTTGAACTATGAGAATTCTACTTTCAAAACCTTTTTAGTAAATTGAAATCGGACCATACCTGTCGCATTCAGGTCTGCTGGAAAATTGCATAGTAACATAATCAAATGGCCACAGATTAAAAACTATGCATTGGACAGTTTCTGATCTTCGCACAAATGAAGTTTATATCAATAGCTAATACTGATTTTCTCTTAAACTAAGGGTCTGATCGAGTCATCCTACTTCTCATTTTCTTAGTCTTTTCATTTTCTACAATTAGTCTATTGACACCATCACGATTACTTTGAGAGTTTCATTTTTATAAGCAAAAACCTAAAAAAAAACACGATTTTCTGCATAAAATTGTTAATAACAAAGTTATAAATAATAAAGTCGAGTGAAAAACATATCACTATATCATATAGAACTATTTTACAAACAATGGCGCAGCTGGTTTTCACTTTTTACACAAAATGCACACTCGAAATCTCTGTAGCTTGGCCTAACTCATATAGTGGTACTGTTCAATTTGGAGTTCCATATTTCGGAAACTTAGTACTGAAATAATCATAGGTCGAAATTACATTCATCTTAGACATTTTATATTTTTGGATATTTTATATTTCTGGAGAAAATTTTTCTCCTTCACATATATATTACAATGTCATTGGTCAGTAAACAATCATAAAAGGTACACTTCAATCTAAACTTAAAATTTGATATACCTAAAACATATCAGCACGTATATTTTGCTTAGATTACTTAGCGAAAATATGATATTTCACATCTCTTAGAACTTTTCATTCTATATATTACAACATATATACAAGTCCTCTCAATACGTTGAACTCTTTTGTTGAGGTCATCCTGAACACCTAATGTAGATGGCATGTCTCATTCGCGTACAAACAATACATCTACGAAGAATATATTCAAAATTCATATAAAAATTACTTGGATCTCATACAATTTCAATGAGTAGTTTAGTAACTGTTACCATCTACAATACACTTTTTACATCTAATACAATTTCACAATTTGTCATTTAGTACTCTTCATGATTCATAACATACATTGCCGAACAATGATAGATTAATCAGAATTTAATAAAAAGACGTAATAATATTGAACATTAATATGAAGTATAGGTATACAAGAAATAATACAATTTTCTCAATATCAAAAATATTCTGGTACTATAGTACTATAGGATAAAGTGAGGGAATATCAGCTCTAGGGACAATACTGGCCGTCAGGGTTGTTCCACCCTAATACTTTCAAAATGAAGTCTCGTGCCCGTTTACGCATATCAAGATTCCCAACAGTTACGACGTTTAGGTAGTTCAAGAGCAAACAGTTGAGAAGAAATTTCCGGAAAAACAAAATACCCTATAAGAAAGGAATATGTATGTGTGAATACAAACTGAAATTTGGGATTTTTTGAATTATGTGTTTCTTCTGAGATTCCTCTTTTAGAGGTAATTCCTACCATCATATTGTGGGCATAACCGGCATGGCCGTTACCTAATTTGGTTTCCAATAGGTATTTGTTCGGTTTCAGTATAGGCACACATCAAATGTAACTATGGGAAAAAAAGAAACTCTTCATATGCGATTTTTGTCAACCAACATTATTCGAGGTATATATGAATATATATTTATGCAGCCAGTACGTAATACTCCAAGCTACAGGGTACCTAATATAGTTCACAAAAATTTTAGTGTTCTTCGTTTCATTTTTTTTGGATTTCTAATATACCTACATGTATTTTGTCCTTTTAATAATATTCTTCATTCATATCTCCCAGCTTTCATCTGATAATTTATCCGAGGTATTCATGCATTTTCTTGAAGAGCCGATAATCCCACTCTTTACCCTAAATTCCGTTTCATCAGCAATTATCAGTGAGTAGCTCAGCTACAATTGATACAGTAACGAATGTTAAATACACTAGCAATAGTATCACACCAGCTCGTCTCCTCAATTGAAAGTTATTGAAATATAGAGTTATATAAAGAACAAAAGCTACTAAAAGAAGTCCCATTATAATATATTCCATTACGCCTGATTCGATATTTAGAAATGACTGAGCATCGGTTCCCATTAAAATGGTCTTCAAAAACCATGGAAGACCTAGAGACATCAAAATATTCATCGTATTTGCTCCCAGCGAATTTGAAACACCCATAGATCCTTCTCCTGCAAAAAATTTTTATATACTTATGAAATATTTCTACAAATTCCGAAACAAAACAAATGCATCAAAAATTTGCTTTCAGTGAAGGAGTGCATATATACTTATTATGCATATATATACAGGGTGATTCATTAAGGGTGGCGACCGGCCGTATCTCGGAAACCGTATATCCTAGAATTTGGGGAAAAAATTCCTATGTAAAAATCTGCCCTAAGAAATTGATTAAAAATGTTTTTGAGTCCATCGTTTTTCGCTAGGTGGCGCAATCTACCACTTATAAAATGTAATTGGATTTTTCTCGAAATATTCCCCAATTTAGGCTGGTAAAAAATATCAACTTTAGAAACTATTGTCCTAATTCTACAACTTTTGTAAAAGTCATTTTTCTGTATTACCTATTCTGAAATGGTGGGGGAAGTTCTCTTTCTTTGAGATAAAAAAGACTGTAACTCCATAATGCATGAACCGATTTTCGAAAACATAGACTCTATGCAAAGAGTATTGAATGTAGATTTCAGTAACAAATAACAAAAACAGTTTTAATTTTCCAATCGGCAACTAGAGGGCGTTATCTAACACCTAGCTCTATTTATGATTTTTTTTGAGAAATTTCAAATGCAATGCTATAAATCTAACTAGCTAACAAAAAGCCAAATTTGATGACTTATTGACCTGTCAAAACCTCGTACTGATATCTCTTTTCATTCCAAAGATATTGGCATTTTTTTATGAGTGTTGGTGATTGTTGGCACGCCCTGTAAGGTGGAAGAGAAATTGTGTTGCTTAAATTGTAAAAAAATTACAAGTAGAAACGCATCATGAAAATATTTACTAACATAACATAATGAAACAAAACTAGTCCGGTCAAATTAGACCAGAAAATAGGTGTGAAGTTACAAAAATTCGCACCCAGCTGAAAATTAGTTGGATTGTTCAAAACATCATTATAAATGAAATCTAAAAAGTCCTCATCGATCCGATACGTGCAAAAAATTTACTCGGGGTCGAATGTCACAAAAACGGTTTTTTTGCGATTTTCAGCAAAGCATTAAGTTTTATCATGGAATTAGTCTTGACAAAAATTGTAGATCACCTAATTATCTATAAAAAATGTTTAAATTTTTAATTTTTTCTTCAAAGCCACCGTTTTTGAGATCAACGATTGAGAAAGTTGAAAGAAAAAATCACTAGCTCAAAGGAGGAGTTGAAACGTGCATATTATGATGATTACAACTCTTTCAACTTTTTGAATCGTTATATCTCAAAAACAGCGACTCTAAGAAAAAGTATTTTGAAATTTTTTATAGATAATTATCTGATCTACAATTTTTGTCTGGGCTAATTTCATGCTGTTGTGAAATAATATGATAAGGTTGCATTTTATAATCCCTTAATATTTTTTGCACCAAAAAATAATTCAATCCTAGATCTCCTGCAATTTTTCGAATAATCAAATGGGGTTCAGACTTAACTAACGCCAATACCTACGTTAATAACATTTTCTTCATTGCGACTTCTACGTATCCTATTTCTTGATGCGACAGGTTGAACATTGCCGGTTTCTCGCAATCTTTGTGCCAATCTTTTGAATAATTTCCGAGAATGACACCGTCTTTCAGGATATCGTATCGCATACTCCCTTTCAGCAATTAATTCATTTTGTAAACTTTCAAAATATACACTGACCATATCATATGCCTCTTCATTTGAATAAAAATGCATTATAAAAGAGTTAGTTTGCAAATAGTCAGAATAAATTTGACAGTAATAAAAACTTAAAAGTAAACAATCATAAAACATTAGTGTCATTTCCATAGGTAACTTGCTGACTTTTGAAACATATATCTCTCAACAGTTTAACATCATTCGTAATATTGCAGCTCGTCCATGAACATAAAACTATAAGAGACCGTTTGAGAGATTTGGGATTGAATTTTTACCCGAGAATTTTCATCCGAAATAGTTCAAAGCAAATACTGGCAACTGTTTTGAGTATTTACAATAATGAGATAGTGGGAGCGTTTTGTAAATTTCTGTTATAAGTAGCTCCCTTAGTTTTGTTTCATTATGTAATGTTAATAAATATTTTTGTGATAGGTTTTTACTTGTTATTTTATTTTCAAAACAATTTTAGCAACAAAATTTCTCTTCCACCTTACATGGCGATTCAACAATCATCAACTCTCATAAAAAAATGCCAATATCTTTGGAATGAAAAGAGATATCAGTTCGCGGTTTTGACAGGTCAATAAGTCATCAAATTTGGCTTTTTGTTAGCTAGTTAGATTTATAGCATTGCATTTGAAATTTCTCAAAAAAAATCATAAATAGAGCTAGGTGTTAGATAACGCCCTCTAGTTGCCAAATGGAAATTTAAAAGTGTTTTTGTTATTTCTTACTGAAATCTATATTCAATACTCTTTGCATAGAGTCTATGTTTTCGAAAATCGGTTCATGCATTATGGAGTTACAGTCTTTTTTATCTCAAAGAAAGAGAACTTCCCCCACCATTTCAGAATAGGTAATACAGAAAAATGACTTCAACAAAAGTTGTAGAATTAGGATAGTAGTTTCTAAAGTTGTTATCTTTTACCAGCCTTAATTGGGGAATATTTCGTAAAAAATCCAATTATATTTTATAAGTGGTAGATTGCGCCACCTAGCGAAAAACGATGGACTCAAAAATATTTTTAATCTTTTTAGGGTAGATTTTCATATAAGAATTTTTTTCTCGAAATTCTAGGACATACGGTTTCCGAGATACGGCTGGTCGCCACCCTTAATGAATCACCCTGTATATATATATATATATATATATATATATATATATATATATATATATATATATATATGCCGGATATTTATAGAGAAATATTTTAGAAACATGATGGAGCTCCCCCTCATAATAGCTTTATAATAAAAAATCGTCCGCAAGACCTGTTTGCTAATCAATGGATTGCTAGCACTGGACTGCATCTTAGGCTAACTCGATTTCCTGAACAGTCTGCTCTTTATGTTTTATTTAGAGTATTATGAATACTAGAGTTCACAACACTGCAGTAACTATAAACGAATACTGCATGCAGCAGGTCAGAAGGTCAGTGGATGAACTATTGGCAATAAAAAGCGCGATAAATGTTTTTGAGCAAAAGATCATCGACATAAATTTCTACAAACTTCTAAAGTATCGTTTATACAAGAGATTCTCAGTTTATCTCGTTTAACAGGTTTCTGTTCTTATGAGAAAAGAACCTCAAATATAGCAACATGCGTACGCGAAATAAGTCAATCATATAATCCATCAATCATCTCTCCATAAATAATCTTCGTTTATGTAATTAGCGTTTCTCAGCATTATGAGCTTTTTATTTCATCAACTTAAAATTTTCTCAGAAACTTAATCGAAAACTGGTTTTCAATCATAACGCATTACTTTTCATGACTAAAATAAAAAAGGTTTGATCTAGGTATACACAACTAAATACGAAGTAACAGTAATATCTGAAGTTAAAAGTGGTAGGTACTACTGATATACTATTTTTGGACAAGCGTGTATTGTATATTTATCTACTCCTATTGAATAATATATTCATTATTCAACTGCGTTTTAGCAATTAATAGTATCTATTACCAAACAGCGTGAGTAATAATAACTCACTGCTAAAACTCACTATATAATCTACTGAGATCCCAAGTAAGATCAACCGTCACTCATCTGCTAATGTCACTTGAATAATTCTGACGTTTTCAAATTAAGTTAATACAACCTAATTATTGTGAATTTGTATTTGTATGTTAGTATTTATTGTTATAGTCGTAGATAAAGTATAGTATTCAACTTGCGGTAATGGTCATAACTCACTTGATGAATTACAGCACTCGCTTGCAGCTCGTGCTGCAAACTTCATCTGCGTGAGTTATGAGCTACATTACCGCTCGTTGAATAATATACTATTACACTCTCAATGCGGACGTGGCAGTATCGAGATATTCTTGCAATCCTACTGACAACAGGGGCGAAATAAGTATTTATTTCCATTATATTAATACACTTATGTCATCAACTGTCAATTATTATATTTACGTGAGAATATTTCAGAACGGTTGATGATAATTGTACCTATATTATTCAACGAGCGGTAATGTAGGTCATAACTCACGCATATGAAGTTTGCAGCACGAGCTGCAAGCGAGTGTTGTAATTCATCAAGTGAGTTATGACCATTACCGCAAGTTGAATACTATACCTTATCTACGACTATAACAATAAATACTAAGATACAAATTCACAATAATTAGGTAGTATTAACTTAATTTTAGAACGTCAGAATTATTCAACTGACATTAGCAGATGAGTGACGGTCGATGTTACTTGGGATCTTATTAGACTATATAGTGAGTTTTAGCAGTGAGTTATTATTACTCACGCTGTTTGGTAATAGATACTATTAATTGCTAAAACGCAGTTGAATAATGAATATATTATTCAATAGGAGTAGATAAATAATAGTTTAGTAATCCTGTTTCGAGATTCATGATATGTTTCAAGGTCAATTCTCTTTTCACTTAAGTAATGATAATATATAGATTTGTGAGAGACACTGAGTTTATAAATTGCAGCACCGCAATTGAGAACGGAAGAAAACCAAAATTTCAACAAGCCTGTCTTGTTTTAATTCAATTTTTTGAATCATGGTGGTGTATTTAGTATTCACAGTTTCGAATAATCAGCTACCTTACCTCTTCTGGACATTATAGTAATTGATATTGATTCGGGTAAACAACCTCCAGCTGCCAAAAATGTAAATCCTAGAACTGCATCCGGAATTTGTAGTAGATTGCCTGAAAATTGAAGGAGTTTATATTCGAACATTCTCTTCTTTAGCCCGGTCAATTTAGAAATAAAAATAGTAGTCAAATAACAAAAATTCCCACAGAGCCAAATATTGGTGGAGAGCTGGGGTTTACCATTACAAATAAAGGTTCAAAAGTCCCCATCGATCCTATGTGTGCTAAAAAAGTTATTCGGGGTCAAAGGTCAAAATTTGAGGTTTTTTGGATTTTTCTCGAAAACAGTAAGTTTTATCAGAAAAAGTTGTAGATCTTAAAATTCTCTACAAAAATGGTATTCATGATTTTTTTTCCAAGAGTTACCATTCCTGAGATATCGCGATTCTAAGAGTCACATTATACATGGTATTCACATATAAGCCACGTATATACAATCAGGCACTTAACGCAAGTATAAATACATATTTGTGTCACTTATTACTCGTATTAGGCCAAGCTACAGAGATTTTTTCATGTAAAAAGTGTTAGAAGAAAACCAGCTCCGCCATTGTGTGTAAAATATTTCCACATGATATAGTGATATGTTTTTCACTCGACTTTATTATTTATGTCTTTGTTATTAACAATTTTATGCAAAAAATCGCGTTTTTTTTAGTTTTTTCCTAATAAAATTGAAACTATCAGAGTAATCGTGATGATGTCAATAGACTCATTGTAGAAAATGAAAAGACGAAAAAAATGAGAGGTCGGACGACTCGATCAGACCCTTAGTCCAAGGGAAAATTGGAAAAAACCGTCCAAAATGCAGTTATTTCAAAAGTTCATAACTCTGTTATTTTTGTAGCGTAGATCCTCCGGCCAGTATTAGCTATTGATATGAACTTCATTTGTGCGAAGAGCAGGAACTGTCCGATGCATAGTTTTTGATCTGTGGCCATTTGATTATGTTACTATGCAATTTTCCAGCAGACCTGAATGCGACAGGTACGGTCCGATTTCAATTTACTAAAAAGAGTTTGAAAGTAGAATTCTCATAGTTCAAAACGTTCATATTGGTATTTTATAAAAACGCTGAGAAATATATTAAAAATAAAGCTGAACATGACAAAAAATGGCCGAGCGCGTGAGAGTAGTTGAAGAGTGGGGGTTTACAATTATTATCTGACAACGTTTAGAAATTACTGTCACGTTCAAAATGCCGACGCTTTCGAATGTCATACTTCTCCTTGCCTGCTGCTCTACCCCCCCACTCTTCAACTACTCTTACGCGCTCGGCCGTTTTTCGTCATGTTCAGCTTTATTTTTAACATATTTCTCAGCGTTTTTATGAAAAACCAAGATGAACGTTTTGAACTATGAGAATTCTACTTTCAAAATCTTTTTAGTAAATTGAAATCAGACCATATCTGTCGCATTCAGGTCTGCTGGAAAATTGCATAGTAACATAATCAAATGGCCACAGATCAAAAACTATGCATCGGACAGTTCCTGCTCTTCGCACAAATAAAGTTTATATTGATAAATAATACTGACCAGAGGATCTACGCTACAACTCAAAAAATAACAGAGTTATGAACTTTTGAAAAAACTGCATTTTGGCCGGTTTTTTACAATTTTTCCTTAGACTGAGGGTCTGATCAAGTCGTCCGACCTCTCATTTTTTTCGTCTTTTTATTTTCTACAATAAGTTTATTGACACCATCACGATTACTCTGATAGTTTCAATTTTATAAGCAAAAAACTAACAAATACGCGATTTTTTGCATAAAATTGTTAATAACAAAGATATAAATAATAAAGTCGAGTGAAAAACATATCACTATATCATGTGGAATTATTTGACATACAATGGCGGAGCTGGTTTTCTTCTAACACTTTTTGCACAAAATGCTCACTCTAAATCTCTGTAGCTTGGCCTATATTATACTATTTTGGAAACAGTTATTCGAAAGATAGTCAGTCCCTAACTACTTACTGCTAGGACACTAATGGATAAAATTATTTATTTTCTGAAACCTGGAAGGTCCCAAAAGCGAACAGAAATATATTCTTCAAAAAGTTTATCTGATTCTCCCATATACAAAAACTATATTTTATTTTTAAATGCGATGACCGGCTGCGATACTTCGTCAGCAATGTACAGAAGGCGTTATTTGAATTATTCGAAAAAAAAGATTTGACTGAATGCGCTAAAATATTTACAAAAATTGATTCCACACCTCAAACAATAATTACGGAGGGAATTCTCTTCTTTCTTGCGGTTTATGGAGCTCAAAAAAAATTACTTCCATTGATAAATACCGATACTTAACTTTTGTAAAAAATACGCGAAACAAGAAACAAGTACAACTATCATGTCTTCCTCCAACATCGGCATCTGCTATTCAACACTTGTTTCGAGTTTATTATCAAGTTCAAACATGGCTAGGCAATCAACTGAACCCAGAAGACTGGGGTTGGAAATTGATAGATAATACTCTTGAACCGATTCAAACTTTACTCCCATCTGCTCCAGAAAAACTCCTCAACACTATTTTTTGCAATTGCAAAAAAGGTTATAGTGACGAATGTGGCTGTAAAAAAGTCGAGTTGCTGTGTTCTCCAGCCTGTACCAATTGTCAAGTTCAGTCTTGCTCAAATATCCAGTTGAGTACAATAGAGGAACATTCCTTTGATTTTAATGAAGATACCAATGACAATTCGAACAATTTAGGAACATACAGCAAGAGGAAGAGGAAGAATAAATCGAAGAAGACATTACTGTTGAAGTAGACTTTCAAGAGTATAAATCTGATTAAAATATCTATCTAAAGAAATCAAAACAATAATCAATAGCAATATCAATAATCAATATCAATAATAAGGTAATATCTAGAATAGCGTGGAAATTGTGCATATCATTGTATAATGAGACTCTTAGAATCTCGATATCTCTGAAATGGTAACTCTTAAGAAAAAAATCATAATAACCATTTTTGTAGAAAATTTTAAGATCTACAACTTTGTTCTAAAATCTTTTTTTGATAAAACTTACCGTTTTCGAGAAAAATCCAAAAAACCTCAAATGTTGACCTTTGACCCCGAATAACTTTTTTAGCACACATAGGATCGATAGGGACTTTTGACATTTTGTTTGTAATGGTAAACCCCAGCTATCCACCAATATTTGGCTCTGTGGGAATTTTTGTTATTTCAAATGTCTATATTGACCGGGCTATTGTTTACTAACGTACCAGTCAATGTGATCATCCAAGAAACCATATATGAATTGAGTCCTATGAATACAATGCACATAACGAAGGTGAGGGGGAACAGTTTTCGATGTTTCTTTGGATCTGGAATCGCAAAACGCAAAACAAATTTGATTGGCGATATGTAGATCCACAAACATTTTTTCCAAAAACTTACGTTCTTCGGAAAGTTGAAGACTGAGTCCTTATCTACATCTGAAAGAAGATATAGTCACACACAGAATAAAGTGCTTGTAGAAGTCAAATATAATCTAAAAGGTGAACAAATAATAATGGAATACTTTTCATTCAAATGAAATAAACTTTTAGTAAAGTTTCTTCCATAGGAACTCAAATATCGAAATAAATATAAAAATTTATATTTAAGTTCTAACAAACTAAAAGTCATTTATATATATATATATATATATATATATATATATATATATATATATATATATATATATATATATATATATATATATATATATATATATATATATATATATATATATATATATATATATATATATATATACATATATATATATATATATATATATATATATATACATGCAGGGCCGTAACCAGCCCTGCTTTCTAGAGGGGGCTGAAAAAATTCTATAGGGAGCTTGTTTATTACATGCTACTAAAATGAATATACGTGAAAAAAAGATAGGAATATACAGCTTTTTCTGTTTTTTTACCTAGAAGTGTATACTGGAAAACGAATACTAATTGAAAAACGTTTTGGAAAAATAAGAAAATTTATTCTAATAAAAATAATAAATAAAAAATCTCTCCTAGAAAACTCTAAATGAATAAAACTAATAGAAATAAAAAAATATTGAAAAAAAAAAGTACTTTCATCATTAAATATAAAGAAATAAATATATCTATAGACATTACATAGAGCCACTTTTTGGAGGAATATTATAGATTTAAAAAATGTAGTCTACAAATTCATCTTTGAAGATTTAGCTGTATTTGCATTTACTCTTCTAAGGTTAGTTACTGTCATCCAATTCATTCGTGGAGAGGATATTTTCATTGATTAATATTGTTAAATGTAAAATTCGAGATAAAATGATACTAAGAAAAACAACAAATTTAGTTATGTATATAAGATCTCACTTAGAAATTAATGAGATTTGCTGTAAATAATTTGAACCTAGCAAAGCTATGTATGCAACATTTAATTCTGATATGTATCAGTAGCAGAACCAATCCACAACTTCAAGCACAGACAAAGATGATGATAATGTAATGATGTCTTGTGAACAATTTATATAAAAATAAAGATATTTGTTACAGAATCGTGGTTTTGATTGTAATAGTAATTTAGGTAAAAAGTGCCGAAAGTACCTATTATTGTTTTTCGGACTTGTAGGCAACATATTGGGCGACAAAAACACGTATGAAATAACTCCTAGAATAAGTGAATTTTATATGAAAAATTCTTGTTACCAATGTTTTCCCGTTAACATGTCGCACCAACGGTTGCGCTTTTGGGCGATAAATTAGCGTCTAAAGTACAACACGGCTCTGAAAAATCTGGCAACCCTGATAGTAGCCGCTCGTTTGTCGCTATTTCATTTTAGGATAACAAACGTCAACATGTTTTGCGGGTTAAAAGATGCCACAAATAAATAATTTTTAGTCAGTTTAACAATTAGGTAGATTTGTTTGTAACTCGGCTAGTTTTATGTTTCAACGCAGATATAAACATTTTTGGTTTGTAATAATTTTGGTATCTTTTCTAGAGGGGGCTCTGCCCCCTCTGGCGCCCCCTGGATACGGCCCTGTATTATGTATATATATATATATATATATATATATATATATATTCATATATGTATATATATATATATATACAAGGTGTCCCATAAATAACACGCCAGAGTGACACTGGAGGTAGATTGGCTTCAGGTCAATCAGATAACATCAACATGACCTCTGTAAAAGTTTTGTGGTTTTCGAGATATTGCCACTCTTATGTTTTTTCAAAAATCTATACTTTTTGGTCATTTTCTCGCCTGTTTTGATTATGAAGAAGTTCTAACTCATGGTTTTTTTTTTCGTGTGCTATCATCAATATATGGTTGAGACAATCGACCTATCATTTCATTGAAAACTAGCTCGCTAACCTCAAAAAAAAATCTAATTGTTTCAATTTAATTCAAATCCGAAAACCTTAAGTAAAGTTTGACTATTTACTGTGTAAAAATATTGTACCAGACAGAATCAGCAAATGATCTTAAAAACTAGCCTATTTAATGCTCTTTCGAAAACGGTATAACATTCGTGGTTTTTTACTTTCAAAAGTCTAGAAATTCCAATTTTTGTCATTGAAGTCGTGCTACTTGCGAAATACACTGCGCCGAAAATTTAACGCATAGCTTAAATATTTCCTAAGTTTTGACTGAATATTTTCTCAGGCGGGGATCCGATTTGAATAAATTTTTCACCAAATAGTAGCTCCGTTCTTTGAGAAAATGCAATAGTTATAAGATGATCAAAAAAAAAGAATTAACTTATTGTACAGGGTGTTTGAATAGTGACATGTTTTCTTCGTCCAAGTTTACATCCTTCTGCGGGCAATATCGGGTAGCTCAGGCAGAAAAAAATGAACGGTGTTATAATCGCATGTCTTCTGAGTAATTTGCTTTTTCAATCGTCTGTTTATCTTGAGCCACTATAAAGATATTCATGTTTTTATAACCGCTCACACTTTTCAAACGAAATTTTTTAAAACTTTTTTTTAACTTGTGTAGAAGACTGTGCGAAATTTCATTAAAAGTTGACAACTTTGTTTATTTATTTATCTTCAATTGATTGGGCCGATACATGATGTGAATTAATGAAGATATCAAAATAATGGTTTATAAAAACAATGTACATATTTATTTATATACACAAAGTAAAATAACCCATGATCCTCGTTTCCGTGAAACTTCATCTTCTTCAGCTGCTTGATGCTAACTAATAAATAGGTTTCGTCGTTATATTGAATACAAGAAATGAATAAATGAAAAATTGTGTAGAAAGGGTAAATAGAAGGATAGTTACAAATTAGTAAAGTAGGAAAAACCCATTCTAAACTGGTAGTCAGGTAGTTCGGTAATTTTGAAAAGATTCGGAAGGGGCTTGTAGTATGGAGAGACATACAAAATCAAATAAACATAGTTTGTACTTGTAAAGAAATTTTTTATACACAGCTTTCTTCGCAAATTAACAAAAAAGTTTTAAAAAATTTCGTTTGAAAAGTTTGAGCGGTTATAAAAACATGAATATCTTTCGAGTGGCTCAAGATAAACAGACGATTGAAAAAACAAATTACTCAGAAGACATGCGATTATAACACCGACTATTTTTCTGCCTGAGCTACCCGATTTTGCCCGCAGAAGGACGAAGAAAACATATCGCTATTCAAACACCCTGTACAATAAGTTTATTCATTTTTTTTGATCATCTTATAACTATTGCATTTTCTCAAAGAACGGAGCTACAATTTGGTGAAAAGTTTATTCAAATCGGATCACCAACTCAGAAAATATTCAGTCAAAACTTAGAAAATATTTAAGCTATGCGTTAAATTTGCGTCGCAGTGTATTTCGCAAGTAGCACGACCTCAATGACAAAAATTGGAATTTTTAGACTTTTGAAAGAAAAAAACCACAAATGTTATACCGTTTTCGAAAGAGCATTAAATAGACTAGTTTTTACAATCATTTGCTGATTCTGTGTGGTACAATATTTTTTCACAGTAAATAGTCAAACTTTACTTAAGGTTTTCGGATTTGAATTAAATTGAAACAACTTGATTTTTTTTTGAGGTTAGCGAGCTAGTTTTTAATGAAATGATAGGTCGATTGTCTCAACCATATATTGATGATAGCACAAGAAAAAAAAACCATGAGTTAGAACTTCTTTATATTCAAAACAGGCGAGAAAATGACCAAAAAGTATAGATTTTTGAAAAAAACATAAGAGTGGCAATATCTCGAAAACCAGAAAACTTTTACCGAGGTCATGTTGATGTTATCTGATTGACCTGAAGCCAATCTACCTCCAGTGTCACTCTGGCGTGTTATTTATGGGACACCCTGTATATATATATATATATATATATATATATATATATATATATATATATATATATATATATATATATATATATATATATATATATATATATATATATATATATATACCTATATACCTATATACCTATATAATACCTATATAACATCTATTTTACACTTGTTATATCACCTATTATTGAAGTACCGTACCTTCTGATTTATTGAGATTATTTTCAGGATCTTTGATTTGCATATCAATAGAATTTTTATCAAAGTGCTTCAGTGTGTGTGCATGCAGGGTATCCTCCATATAAGAACCATAGGGAGAATTAGTCGACTCCTTTCTGGTACCAACAGAACTTTGATCATCTTTAACATGAAAATGTCTGTCTGAATCATGTGAAAATTTCTGGAAATGTTTCACCGAATGGTGATGCACATCTTCCATATATGACCCATATGGGGAAATTGTAGACACTTTTCGTGAAGCAATGGACCCATTCTGTTCTTTGTCGTGAACATGATTATCTTCAGCAGCAGTGTTTTTATTTTTGGGCAAGTAATTCTCAATAATTCTCCAAATTCTATGATTGTTAAACATCAGAATGAAATAAAAAAAATATACCAGGAATAGAGCTAGCCCTTCATACCAATAAACAACATTATCATTAGTTATTATTATTAGAAGGCATACTGCGCTCATATAGATTATAGTATCTCTTGTGAGGGGCCACCAACCTAACTGTACTGGCTGAAAAAGAAAACGTGAAAATTATTTAGACGAAGTAGCAAGGTAAGAGATGTGGTTGTGGTTGATTGAGAAAATTTTCCAATTTGGAATTTTCATAAATACCTTATTATATGCTACAGTTTATTTACTCATTTTCCACAATATTGAAAAATTACAGTAATTGCCTTTTTCTTCTGAAACTAAATGAATATTTTGTGATGGTCTAATATATCATCATAGACACCAAACTAGCTGAAACTTTGGTAAGTTAAAGATTACCAGTTAGTAGTTACGGCTACAAAATCGATTCTTTTGTTTCACTAAATTACCAAGTGGGGGAGTATCAAATATGAATTCATAAATTCACGAAAACTAGAAAATCGAAACTAGTACATATCAAAAACCAGCAAACGAAGTAAATTTTCTAATTTATTAAACAACAATTATTCCAAAATTCTAAAATATATAACGTCAGCTTTTATCACCGACATAAAAATGCAGTGTTCAATAAATTTTATGATTCAGTAGTTATTGACTTTTGTTAAGTTGATTAAAAACTTCTACTTGTCGATTTTCAGATCACTATCTATAATATATAGGGGTCAAGTTGTATCTGAAAAATTATGAAAATTCAAATTTTGTATCCAAAAATGATTCGTGAATAAGTGACAAGTTAAAAAATGAGAGCTGAAAAACGACGTTAATCAAATTACCTGCGAATCGTTTGGCTAATTCAATAGAAGTAAAATTTAATTTCAAGCTATTAAAATTAATAAACTGAAATGGCAATTTCACGTATGTAAAAAAACTAATGGGTATTAGTAAACCAATAATAAGTTTGAATAATGAGGTTTGAAAATATTGCCTAAAAATAAGATTTAAATTAGTAGATAAATAGAATGAAATAAAGATTGCACGTACCAGATAAATAAATAAAATGAGTGTATGAATGACAAGTAAAATGATAAAATAGAATATACACGTCGTTTCAGTATTTATAACCGTTCTTAAGTCAATTCAAATGAGAACGGTTTGAAATATACAACAGACCAAACGTGTATATTCAATTTTAATATTTTATTATCTTACTTGTCATTCATTTACTGATCTCATGTATCAAGATATGTATCTCATGATACATGATATCTTTTTTTCAAGATACAAGTTTAACCTGATATTTATAAATAATGTGAAGCCCGAAAGCCTACAAGTGGAAATACATTGTCCAATACCTAGTTAAGAACAATTCCTTTCTTTCAATGTTAAGTCATAATCTTTTTGAACACAGTTGGGTAAAATACATACTTTGGACGCTGCTAAACATCCTATAGAGGCTACTCCAAGAGAATTGAAAAGAGATGAACCCACAATAGTTCCTACGCCCAGGTCTGACTTTGTTATAAATGTACCAATAATGTTTACGAATAACTCAGGTGTTGAAGTGGCAATTGACATGAAGGTTGCTGCTGCTACATCCTGGAAATAAATAACTACAACAATTTGAAAAATTTGATGTTTCCTGATATGTTTCACTTGAAGAAGTGTAAAAATGAAACTAATTTTAATACAACTTTATAAAGAAATAAAAAACTAACTTTTCACAGGTTGAAATAAAAATCTATTGAGTAAACGCGTTTCGTCATAACATTGACTTCATCTCGTACTAAACTATGGTATTACAAAACAATCTATTCATACGAAAATTGAATATAACAGAGGGGTTCCTAGAGAAACTGAATAACAATAAGCAATTCATTCAAAGCCATTAGTAGGTACCTACATTGAACAGATTAAGGAGAGGAGAAGGGTTTACTTCAATCTGGTCGTTAACTAAATTTCCGGAATTTTTATATTTATTGATGTATAGGGATTCCCAACAGTTGGTTTTATGGAGACTATTTTCAAATTGTAATATATTATAATTGTGATTAAAGGTATGGTTTTCTTGAATAAGATGGCACGCATAATTAGAATCAGTTTTCTGCTTAATATAGCTACGTTGGTGTTCGTGTATTCGAGTTTTGAAATTTCTAATTGTACGTCCTATATAGAATTTTTCACAATCGTTACAGTCGAGTTTATAAACACCAGTACGTTCATCTCTATGAATTTTCGATTTGTTGTTTTTAATTAATTTTCCAATGCTATTATTGGTTTTATATGAAATTTTGAAATTTTGTTTTTGAAAAAATAATTTCAGGTTTTCGGAAGTTTTGCCCAAGTATGCTAAACTGTTAAATACTCTACTTTTTTCGGATATAAGTGGGTAAATTTCTGAAATTGCCATTTTGTATTTTTTCCTCTGAATGAGGCTGTCAATCATATTAGGTGAATAACCAATATTTACTGCCATTTGTTTAATTATATGCAATTCCTTCCGAAAATTAGCTTCGGACAACGGAATTTTGAAAAGTCTATGAATCATACTATGATAAGCCGCTAATTTATGTGAAAAAGGGTGTAGTGATGTGTTATGAATTGTAATATCTGTATGATATGGTTTATGGAAAATTGAAAATTCGTGTTTGTTGCTTTTTCTGGTAATAGTTGAATCTAAGTAATTAATAGAATTATTCATTTCAGTTTCTAGAGAAAATTTAATACGAGGGTGTATGGAATTAATATAAGCAATGAAATTATCCAATTGTCTATCTGTACCAGTGTAGCAAACAATAGTATCGAATATTTTAAAAAGGTATGAAGCGACTGGAAATTTCGTACGTAGACCTGGTCAAGGGCGCAAGAGGTGTACATCAGCAATTGATGATCGATTTTTGATACTTAATTCCCTACGAAATCGCACATTGACGTCGACGCATCTCAAAAATGACTTACTAAATGTAAGACAAATTAATGTAAGTTCAAAAACAGTTAGGCGAAGATTAAGAGAAGCAGGTTTAAAGCCAAAACGGCTCGCCAAAGTGCCACGTCTTCTCCAAAATCACAAAGCCCGACGATTAGAATTTGCTAGAAGACATAATCAGTGGGATATCGAGAATTGGAAAAATGTTCTTTTTACGGATGAGACTAGAATTCAGTTATGGAAGCCAGATGGACGAAACCACGTTTACAGAAGAGTTGGAGAACGATATGCTGCCTGCAATCTCATAGAGACCGTTAGTTTTGGCGGTGGCGGTATAATGCTCTGGGGTGGTATTTCTTGGGAGGGACGCACCGAACTCGTGGAAGTGATTGGCCGAATGACAAGTGACTTGTATATTGAAAACATCCTGCAAGATCATGTTTTGCCTTATGTCGGCCATATTGGATATGAAGGATTCATATTAATGCACGATAATGCTCAGCCGCATGCAGCTGACATAGTGACTAATTACCTTGATGCGGTATAAATTCAAAGATTAGATTGGCCACCATATAGCCCCGACTTAAATCCAATAGAACATACATGGAACTATCTTAAACACCGCATACGACGAAGAAATTCTGTTCCAAGTACAATAGGCCAGCTTCGGATTGCTGCACAAGAAGAGTGGAATGCAATTTCTCAAGAATTTATCCAGAACCTCCTCCAGCAGCAAGCCGAGAAGAATGGTAGCAGTAATTAGAGCTCGAGGGGCAAATACTCGTTACTAACTGTGCTCTAATTTTGATCAAAAGACTTGAAATTGTCCTCCAATTTGTATTTAAATATGATGTTATTATCCTTAATTTTCATAACATTTAACATTCATTTTTTTTCGCGATTTTCTTATGATTAAAACTTAAGATTGTTCACTGAAATATTTTGAAATGAACAATTTCCCGTGAATGATAGTATTTAAATGACTTGATTCATCAGAATTTATTTTTTCAAAAAGAAATTATGAAAAATTTAAAATATTCGATAATTTTGTCCATGAGTGTATATATATATATATATATATATATATATATATATATATATATATATATATATATATATATATATATATATATATATGAAGGTATTATTCCAAAAACCAGACAAGTCCAAAATATCGTATTTTGAAGTTGTCACCATTTTATATGCTTTAAGACATTGGCTATCTATTGGTGTAATTTGTTTCGCCAAAAACCGCACATATTGGGAGATATAAGGCATAGAAATAAGTGCGATTCTACAAAAACAATATAAGTCCCTGCCAATTCCGGCAAAAACCAGACAAGTGCAGGTTTTTGTCTGTTTTTTTTTCCGTCACACGTGTGTGGTACCAACGTTGTAACCGCTCAGTGCGTAAAAAGCGTTTAAACAGTAAAGTCGTTATATCTTTCGCTACAAATTAAGAATTTAAGAAAAAAAAAGAATTATATTATAAAAGGTCAAGGAAGGGAGCCTAACATGCTTGTCTTAAACATTTTCAAGAAAGTTATTTACCTCTTTCCTATGAGAGGACAGAGCTATCTTCCGAATGATCAATATTTCGGCTCAATCGGGAACAAGAAGAAGAAAGCCAACATAGTGACACTTCCAGAACATTGGGACAAAGTAGTGCAGGATGCACGAAAACATCCTTCGCCATTCAAACTGAAAATAATGACCCACGAAGACTTTTTCGATATTAGAAGCGCTGTAGAGCCTTTTTTTTAAACACCTAAACCTCCACTAAAACTGCAAGATGTAAGAATGATGTTGTTTGACAAAGATGATATTCATGTTAATCTGCGAAAATCGTACTATGGATTGTGGGAAAGGCAATTGTGATAAATAAGTCCTTCAAAAGCATAGTTAGTACTATTGAAATTCCAAAACTTTACCAGTCACCTCCAGGAATACAACCTACAAAAGCAACAAACCTGCGAGAACTTATCAAGTACCTTGAGAACCCACTTCACCACCAGTACTATGAGTCTCTATTGGAGAATCCTAATTCCGATGGTTGTGAAGATAACTAAAGGCCTGTTATTTTGCAAATACTATTTTTTGTATAACATTAAATAAGCAATAGAATATTACAAACTGAAATTTCGTAGTAACTTTCTGCAAAAACCAGACAAGACCAATCAATTTTATTTATTTTTTCAAAAAATTTTATATATAGAAATTTTATTATAGAACCTACGCGAAGTTATCAAAAAGAACTGACTATATAAAAATTCAAAAAAATTTCCAAGCGCTACAAAGGAAGCTACATTTTTTTTCAAGTTTTTCAAAATTATAATTTTTGGACTTATCTGGTTTTTGGAATAGTGCCTTCATATAGGTATATATATATATTTTTATATATATATATATATATATATATATATATATATATATATATATATATATACATATATATATATATATATATATATATATATATATATATATATATATATATATATATATATATATATATATATATATATATATATATATAATCTCGAGACAGGAATGGAACTTCCTATCGAGGTTTGTATAATATTTTATTTACAACCATCATATTTCGATCAAAATTAATAAATCTCTGTTTCGTTCTGAACATACCTAAAATATTACATTTAACGACAAATCACCAAGAACGCGGTTATTATCTCAGAATAATCAAGTAGATATATTGTTACCGTGACTACGGGGTATACAATTGTCACCAATATAAATAAATGTGAGATGAAGTCAATAAATGTCAGATAAAGTCGGATAGTAAATTCGCGAATAATAAATTGAAAAACATGTCTTCCGACGAAGAATTTATGGATTGTAACCCCACCAGCAGTACGACAGGCTGCTCATGCAGCAGTCCAGGGCTTGGTGCCAGAGAAAAGTAAGCATCGGTGTAATAAATACCTATTCTGAACTTAAGGCTTTAATCAGCAAAATCTGTCACATTAATTTGACAATATTAATATATGACAAATGGTATATTGATAACAAAAGTATATTACATTCTCCCCCACTTTATTCGCGTTGTAATACGCTGAAATATTTCGGTGGATGTCGAATTCTTGTAGACCTACGAAGTGTATGAGCGTCTTTTTCTTCATCTTTCTCTTTGTTTTTACTATCGATGATCTTAGAACTGATATTTCTCGAAATAAGTTCCGCCCAAATAGTCAATTACTCCTTTGCTTTTGTCTGTTTTATAAAATAAGATGTAATACTCTCCTGTAGTCAGTCTTGATAATAAGTTCACAACTCAAAACATGTCGACTTTATTATATATATATATATATATATATATATATATATATATATATATATATATATATATATATATATATATATATATATATATATATATATATATGAAGGCATTATTCCAAAAACCAGTCCAAAATATCTTATTTTCAAGTTGCCGCCATTTTATATGCCTTAAGACATTGACTATCTACTGGTGTGATTTGTTTTACCAACAACCGCACATGTTGGGAGATATAAGGCAGAGAAATAAGTGCGATTCTACAAAAACAAGATATGTTCCTGTCAATTCCGACAAAAACCAGACAAGTCCAGTTGAGTCCATGTCTTAAAAATTTTCAAGAAAGTAATTTAGCTCTTTCCGATGAGAGGACACAGCTATCTTTCGAATGGTCAAGATTTCGGCTTAATCGGTAACAAGAAAAAGAAAGCCAACATAGTGACACTTCCAGAACATTGGGACAAAGTAGTGCAGGACGCACGAAAACATCCTTCACCATTCAAACTGAAAATAATGACCCACAAAGACTTTTTCGATATTAGAAGAGCTATAGAATTTTTTTTTGAGAACACCTAAACCTCCACTAAAACTGCAAAAAGTAAGAATGATGTTGTTTGACAAAGATTGATATTCATGTTAATCTGCGAAAATTGTACTATGGATTGTGAGAAAGGCATATTATGATAAATATCCTTCAAAAGCATAGTAAATACTATTGAAATTCCAAAACTTTACCAGTCACCAACTGGAATACAACCTGCAGAAGCAAAAAAAAGCAAATGAAGAGGGCAACGTTGATATTGATGACGATGATAATTCCGATGGTTGTGAAGATAACTAAACGCCTGTTATTTTACGAATACTATTTTTTGTAATAACATTACATAAGCAACACATTATTACAAACTGAAAATTGGTAGTACTTTTCTGCAAAAACCAGACAAGACCAATGAATTTTAACTTTTTTTTCGAAATATGTTATATATAGAAATATTATTATAGAACTTACGCAAAGTTATCAAGAAGAACTGACCATATAAAAAGTAAAAATTTTTTTCCACGCACTTCAAAGGAAGCCACACTGATTTTTCAAGTTTCTCAAAATAATAAATTTTGGACTTGTCTGGTTTTTGGAATAATGCCTTCATATATATTTATATATATATATATATATATATATATATATATATATATATATATATATATATATATATATATATATATATATATATATATATATATATATATATATATATATATATATATATATATATATATATATATATATATATATATATATATATATATATATATATATATATATATATATATATATATATATATATATATATATATATATATATATAAAAAAAATATATATATATATATATATATATATATATATATATATATATATATATATATATATATATATATATATATGTAAACCTACAACCATAACCATATTTGCATATATTGAATCAAACGATTGGCTTAATTTTGTTTACCTGAGACAGGTTCAAAACTTCACATAATACTTCCATACATGGCAAGAAATAACTATCACATATAATAGCCAGTGTTGTAAAGCCATACATTCCCACTAAAATGACAAGAGCTATTGCTCCATGTTTCAAATCATCCTGTGTAAAAATATTGGGAAAATCGTTTGAAGAATCGGAACATGAGTTGCCTCCGGAATTCGTCGTGGACAATTTGGTTGCTTTTACATTTGTAGCATTCCGGTTTTCACCTGAGTAAAATGAATTTTTTTCATTCCTATCAAAACTGGAGTAATTAAATCGACTAAGAGATTCTTTATCATGCTTTTTCCCAGAGTTGATATGAAGGATTTCGATGATTTCTTCTTGTTCTTGTAACCTAGATATATTGTTGTTTTCAGATTTGTTGCTTTTAGCGATGCCACTGGTCATATGAGGATGTGAAGGTAACAATTCTTCATTCTCCAAATCTGAAACAAACAATTCATATCAAATCACATTCACCAAGACATGTGTCAATATTTAAATAATGTGTTATATAGTTAAATGTATATATATATATATATATATATATATATATATATATATATATATATATATATATATATATATATATATATATATACCAGTGGCGGCTCATGAAGTTTTGGTTTGAGGAGGCTACAAGAGGTGTTAAAAAATACACCATAGGCGAAAATTTTTAGGATTTCAAGGTCAACCGCCTTATAATTTAAAGAAAATCAAAGTAAAACAAGCACCCTAAGCTATTAATTTGTTTTCACTTTCGATTGTCTACCTTGAGACCTACAACTCCTATTTACAATATTCACAAAAACTCTTCTCAGCCAATTAATCAATTCATCTATTCATCAAATTTTTTTTTCTTTCACAAAATAGGTGTCTACCTACTTAACGAATTTGTTAACAGCTGGTGAGAGCAAATAAAAAGTTATTATATATTTTTGAAGATTAGCGGGATTCTGCGATCTTTAACGTTAGCAAAATGATCTATAATATCCTCATAAAATTTTTTGTCTTTCGCCAAAAGTTTTACCAATTCCTTTTCAATAGACAACAAACTAATATTTTTCAAACGATCCTGGCTCATTGAATTTCGTGAATAAGTTTCAATTCTCTTAAGAGTAGAAAACGAGCGCTCTACGGAAGCCGATGTCACCGGGATAGAAACAATTAGACATAAGAGTTTATAAACTTGGGGTAAATCTTGATTCAAATCATTATCAAAAAGGTATTTAATAGTCCCCACATGATTTTCATTTTGCCCCAAAATTTCATTGTCATTATAAACAACACATAGTTCACTTTTTATGGCCACCTTATCAAAAAAAGTGTATTTTTGACATAAATTTTCCAAAAGGTTATCTGGAAAATTAGCCGAAAATCCGGTTAACAAATTTCTATTGGGTAAGTCGAAGAAATGCAGTTCTTTCAAATCAGAGAACCTTATTTCTATTTGACCCCTAATAGTATCCAAAATTTCATAAAATATTTGCTTATATTGAAGCTCCATATCTGCGTAACTGAATTTCTTTCGTTTTGGGCTAAATTGAGTCGTATCATCAGTAGTTTGAAATACAGAAAATAGTTTTTCAAAATAAACTTCTGCACGAAATTCGGAAATTTTTTCCAAAAGAAACTTGAGCCGATTTCGTGAGTAAATGACATCTGAAAACTTGTGCTGTAAGATTTGAAAAACTATTTCTGATTGTTCAAAAATTAATTTAAAGATGTTTAAAAAATATATAAATTCCTTATCTTGTAAGTAAGATCTAAGATATTAATCCGCGTGCTGTATTTAAAGTTACTTTATCGGTGAAAAATTCCTCACTTTCAACTAGGTATAGAATTAAATCCTCAAATCCTAAGCGGCCCCAAACAGAGACATTTTCACTAGTAAAAAGTAAACACTGCCAACAAAATAATTTATTTTTTACCTGTGATCTGGTTAGGCAAGGATGTCTCTCATAATTCCGTGAATTAAAACCGCGGTTTTGAAAATTACAGTCCAATCAAATTATTATCAAGTTTCTCAAAAATTTTCGAGCAGGCTATGTGTTCAAGAGTAATAAAGTTTTTACATCAAGCTGACTTTTTTGTGGAAAGTCAGCTAGGTTACATCGAAAATAAATATACATAAACTGCAATATTTGAGTTTGCAAAAAGTATAATAAACATAATAGAAAATGATGACATTGCACTAGGCATATTCTTAGATTTCTCCAAAGCGTATGACTCGATAAATCAGAAATATTTATCACAAAAACTAGAAATATACGGGATGATGGTAAAAGTCAATGAGTGGTTTCAATCATATGTATCTGAAACAACACAAAGAGTAGAAATAATAAAAAATGGCGACACTGTAAAATCCACCATGTTGATTAACAAAACTGAAATAGCCCAAGGGAGTATAATTGAACCACTCTTGTTCATAATTTATTTAAATGATCTATGTTTGTATGATGTAGCATTGTACAAAATGTCGGAGGGAATATTTTAAATTTTGACAATAATTTAGTGTATATATCTTATGTAGTAAGGGAAAAAAATTTCCACTATTTGTGGAGCTTCAATATCTTCTATGCTTTGAAAGACCACCAAGTTATTTGCTACGTCATTTATAATGAAAATTCAAACTGGGTTGAAGGCATCCCAAAATGTTATTCCATGTTTTTTTTATTCATTTGTGCATTGACAGTTAAGTTGTAATTTCCATTGCTAAAGCATTTTTTTCTTCCTGGCAATCATGATTTGTATAAAAAAATTATTTAAGAAAAATGTAAATAACTTGATAGGTACTATCAATTTTAGGTATTGGGATCTGACATGCAGGCGGAGCTTAGGTGATAACGTCAAAACATGGCGTCTTAAAACCAACTTTCAACACGAGTTATATGAGAGATTTGAAAGTTTTTTGAGCTTTTCCTATAACAATGTCAGTTTCGAGTGAAAGTGTGAAGCTATATGTAGGTGAAAATTTACTCCAGCGAAAATACAGAGAAGGTGATAGGCTGGAAAGATCCAAATTCATAATAAAATGTAGGAAAAATTAAGAGAATTCGAGGCCTGGTAACTTTAACTTTACTGCTTTTTGTTTATCTATTTTGATTCGATTTGTAAAATACCTAGTTTAAATCAACTGTATTTGTTTAAGTGATATGAAACTATTAATTCGAGCTTTTTTATGTAGGAAGTTTATAATCGGCCAGATATGATGGGCAATTATATAAACATCTCGAAACTTCTTACTAATGATTCTTTATCTAACTGACCATTATTCGAAATTTAACCATTTCTGAGAGAACTTTGGACAAAATATAATTGAAATTTCACGAAAAACATTTATTTAGTAGTATACATGGATTCAATGGAAAATCATAATGTTTCATATAATCAAAGTGGTTTTCATAATAAAACACCATCAATTCTAATGTAACTCAAGATGTATTAATAATGAATATACAAAAAAAAACTTTTTTGTTTCATGTGTATTCTCATCATAACTAACTTTAATCTAATAACCATCATAAACATAAATTTGTTACTCCATCATTTCTCCTATGAATTTGTCATCTTCTAAGATCGGAGAGGAAATATTTATCGTACCACATATCACTATGAAAGTTTCTTCTAATGACCAATAAATGTTCAGGCAACACAGATTCAACAATTTTAAATGTTTTGGCTGCAGCATCTGGAATTTTCATTAATAAAGGGAACTAATCTGAGTTTCAATCAATTCTTTTGTAAAATGCAAAGAACACACCGTCATTCTAGGAGTTGTTTGATTTTTTTTCAGATTGTTTTTCCATACCTTTAATAAATCACTCTTTACCTTTTCTCCAAAATGATTTTCTCTTGATAAAAAATATTTGTTTGGCTTCGGAAACCGATGATAGCTAATATTTGCATTAGTTTGTGCTTTAGAATTACAATTTTCCACGCCACAGTACTCTCTAGACTTACTGATTCTACGTTTTGCAAAATTTACACTTTCCATTATTCATTTTTTGCCACCTTATTTGTAAGAAATCAAAATCTTGACATACAATTGCATATTATGTTGACGTTGGAAATAAAAACTTCATCCATCATCCATCTGGCCGTCAGAGTTCGCCAGCTGACATGTCAGATCCCAAGCGGACAATGCTATATCAATCCAATTGAAATTTTGTCTACAATTAATATCTGACATTAAAAAAATTGTATTGCGCTTTGTTGAAAAAACAGAGTTTTTCCGAAAAATTATTGTGGGAAATGATTATAAATTTTAGAATAACCAGCATCGTTTATAGGTTCCCCGAAATTTCATTGTTTTATGTTTGATAGTCATATATAATACCACTAGAGATGAAATTTTGCCGGCAAAATTTCTCGATTGTAATAAGAAAGTTTTTTGCTTAGGCGATTCGCGAATGATATTTGTCAAAATCACTCGCCTGACGGCTCGTGATTTTGGAAAAAATGTCGAGCGAAATTGTCTAAGCAACAAACTTGAATGTTACAAGAGAGAAATTTTACCTGCTTAAATTTCATCTCGAGTGGTATTCGACATGACTATTTTACGAGAAAATATGTCCAACAGTAATATGGTCAAATTTCAGAAAGTCAAGGAAATAACGATTCTTGTGAGAAATGTCAAAATATTATCGCTGAAATACTAACATAGTAAGTTTTGCCGGCTTTCAACTCTTTCAGTTGACTCTGAAGAGTAGGCAGGTTGAGACTTCAGAGTTGACAGGAAGCAGTACGGTTAGTGGAGTAGGCAAGTTGAGACCACGCAATCGTATTGTTTCCGATTCCTCCTAATTCGATTCGTGCAGTAGGCAGATTGAGGCCACGTATCTGAATTATTCCCCTTCCAATTCTCCTGAAGATGCCTCCGCGAAAGGAGCCGAAACGTCGAGATTTTTCAAATCTTTCACGCGGTTCATTCCGAGAACCAAGTGTTTCATATATATATATATATCGCTGAATTAAAATATCAATTCGTTTAATTAAGTTTTTGCATCAATATTCTATCTCCATTTCTACAGAAGTTCGTCATACACAGATAATATGAGCTACTGTTGACTGTATAAAAAGTATTTCAGCTAAAGTGATTCTATTTATTGTATATTATTATAGCTTTAAACTTGGTTGTATTCTCGATCTTGAGAATTTTTTTATTGGTGTCATTATCATGATTAGGTAAGTTTTAACCTTGTTTCGATATCAATTGAAAACAAGTGAAAATTAGAAAGATTTATATTATATATTTGAGTTCCACTTGAGAATCTATACTTGACTCAAGTAAGGCTCAAGGTGATCTGAGTCTTGAAGAGAAAAAGCCGCTTAACAAGCGGGTGATCTAGAATGCCAGGAAAAAAATGCTGAAATGAAATATGAAAATAAATAATGCAAAATCATGAATGGAAAAGGTAATAATGGTGCATGCCTTCTACCATGTAAAATTTCTGTCTTTTGATTACAAATTATTTCATACAAATTCTTAGCTCACTTTGTCAATTTGAAGGGGCTCACAAGAAGTATAAAGCTAGAATATCTGTAAAAATGTGTGAAATTTTTACATAAATAAAAACTTTTCTCAAGAACGCTTGAAAAAATGTCAACTTAAAATTTGTGACAAACAAAGGAATCAATAGCACTTTCCTAACTTCCACCCAATCCACGAATCAAATTTAAAACTTTCAACTCAATGAGAAGAAGCTGTGGATGTGTACAAAACTTCAGAAGCCACGAAAAAATATGGAATCTCTACATTAAGACAGCGGCGATTGAGAACATTAGTTGAAACCTCTACAGTGCACCCACCCAACTTACTTCACGTAAATGTGAACCATATAAACTCGATCGAACTGTGAAGGTACGGAAAAGCTCAATTATCACGAAAAAACAAGAAATCTCTGCAGGAATATTGTGACAATAAAAAAAAGGTTTATACTGCTAAAAGACAATTCCTCGCCAAATCACGATTTTTGTGAGGAATATATATATATATATATATATATATATATATATATATATATATATATATATATATACTCATTCACTCATGAAATAATAAAAATACTGGAGGAAGATGGGCTAGGTTTAGGCTTATTTATAGATCAATTAAGAGCATATGATTGTCTCAATCATGGTTATTTTCTTCAAAAACTTGAAAAAATGGGCGTTGGTAATGAGATGAAAAGGTGGTTTGAATCCTACCTCGGAGGTCGCCATCAAAAAGTTGTTGTTATAGTTGAAGGTGTGTTGTCTGAGTTCACAAAGGTTACGACTAAAAATTAATCGCTCATGAAGAGACCTTCTCTTTGAAAAAACCTCTTATTATCAATCAAGAAAATCCGAGAAGAAAATGAAACTACCACAATAGAAATAATAAGAATACTTGAGGACATATGAAAAATGA
>JARQZK010002245.1:265000-302500 GCA_030704885.1 Cynegetis impunctata | reverse complement strand
GTTTATGGGCTAATCACTTCTATTTAGTTTTCTTTTATATTTGTGACTGGCTAACCAAGCGAAATATTTCAAATCAAGTAAGACAGAATTTGAACATAGTCAATTTAAAGTGAAACGTGCAAATTAGCTATTTGTGTTGTCAATTCCAAAGGAATAAAAACAAACATCTAGAATCTAGATTATATTGTGCACTGTTCAATTCTAAATAATTATACGCAATAAATGTATGCACTCTAGTATTACTTTATCCTTCAGACAAATACTGAAATTTCAGTAAAATTCTCTGAATAAATATTTTTATTTTGCATTGGTATGTTATTTACCATTTTATAGTGATGTTATTGCAAATAATGTTATTTCCACAATCATGTAGATATCAATTTTCTCGATGCGTTTTCAGAAATTGAGGAAATAGGTACCTATTATAAATAATAAAGCATATCATAGATGAAGATAACTCATTACTAATTATTATTTCAGTTTTTGTTTTGAATATTTTGTATATAAATTGAAAAATTTATGTCCTTTTGAACTAGATGATAAGGTATTTCATTTTTAATTTCCGTTTGCATAAAATCATCAAAATAACTTGATATTACTGGATTTGCTTCGCTCAATAGCTACTTACGCCTCACTGTCCCAATATGGAATAAATTTGAAATTTTGCTCGAAGTTAACATAATTGTACCGGGTATCTGATTAAGAGAGTCGCGCGGCTGTATCCCACAAACTATACGTCGTAGAGACTTACGGTAAAAAATTTTATAACCAAAGTGGCCAACAGAAAATCCTGGAAATTATTTTCAGGTTTCTTAGATGGCCGTCAGGGGCATCTGAAACTTTTAAAGTGATTTTTTTCTGAAATTCATCTAGTTAATATACCAAAAAAATATTTTCTGTTTAAAGCTGAGCTTCATTCGAGTCATTTTTATTTGACACTTTTTGACGTATCTATTGAAATGAAGTGGTGGAGGTTGATTCAATGTTTTTTTGAATAAACAGCTGTAACTCCTGAACGACTGAACGGATTTCAACAAAGTTGATCTCGTTGGGAAAAACATTTTATCTGTGGTCTGCCAAATTTTTAGTTATGCCGGTAGAGAGCGTTTTTTGATATAATAGCAAAAAATTGGTAATTTCTCTAAAAAATTAAATGCAATAAGATAACTTTTTTTCCTTAAAAATGTATTGTGATGATGCCAAAATAGGCTAGTGAAAACCGTATCTCGATACCTTATTCCTAGCCTAAAATATCGAAGAAAGAAAATTTATATATATGTATATATATATATATATATATATATATATATATATATATATATATATATATATATATATATATATAGAAATATATATATAAATATATATATATATATATATATATATATATATATATATATATATATAAATTAGTTATAGTGACCTAAATTGAGTATAGCTGTTTTGCATTGATTGATTGCAATAAACATCAAATCACAATACATTAAATTATGATTCAATCATTTGCTATGAAATTATTGAAAGCTTAAAGTAGTTTTTTTTCAAATTTCCTAACAGAACTCCTTGCACTGCCATAAAATATAATATTGACCAACTTATTTCGTGTGCATTATCAATTATGTGAAGAAAAGATCAATAACTATTTATATTTTGTATACCTAACAATGAAGATTAGAAACAATTTCAAAAATGATTATTCTAAATCGGAATCTTAAGTAAGAAGTATTGATTGAATTTGATCAATCTTCCATCGTTTAAGCATAGACACAAGCTCATTAGGATTGAATATGGAGCATACTCAAAAAATCTTCCTTCATAAATATACTAGGTAAGTATTTTTGTTCTCAATCGAATGTTATTGTACATTTGTACTAAAATATTTTCACATATATTACTCACCTGTCCTGTTATTTTCTCCTAATACGCCAGCAGAATAAATCACAATTAAAACCAACGCTTCGAACCAGATTATACCCATTTCACTTTATCTAGTTTCCTTATCAGTATTTTAATGAACTTTTTTTATACCAGTGAGATGATATTTTATATCAGAAAGGGTTTTATTGAAATTGAAACCTCCTTCTTGGAAGCTATGGAATGAAAATTTCACTGGTACAACTACACGCTCGTAGTCTATCCAGATTTATTCGCCGAAATCAAACGATCTGCAAATAATATAATCAGCTATTAATTTCAGGTAGAGCAGATACATCAATTTCGTTTCGTTTTAACATCATGATAGTGATATATTCTTAGGAATATTGGTTTTAAAAATTTACCACATGTTTAGGTTTTAGGTAATGCACGATTCCAGTTTAGAAGTAGGGGAGAGGAGGGTAAGATGGAGACCCTAAGGGATTTTATTCATTTTTAGTCCCAATTATAGTGAAACTATGAATCCTTCTGATGTACTGCTATCGATGGAATTTCAGTAATACATTGTAATTTTTGTAGAGCTAGAAACCCGGACCATTCACTATATTTTTCAACTTTTTGACACCTATGTCAAAGTCGCCATCTTAGCCGCTACTGCGGGTAAGACGAATACTGCTGGAGGGTAAGATGACGACTAACATTTCTGACTGATATAAGATATAATTGCACCTATATGAAGGAAACAGCATTAGAATTAATAGCGTTTTATTGCTTAGGAACAAAAATCCCAAATCCAAGACTTCTTTTAGGCTTCTGCGTTAGTCAGCCCAGTGCAAGCTGCGTGTGCCCAATTGTGGCACTTCTTGCAATAGCTAGATAGTTAAAATTTTCACTACCAAAATAAAATAAATATTTAAGGGGGCTGCCATACAACCAACGCGATTTCTTATCCATTTTTTGCTCTATCTCAATAATGGCAACAGGTAGGCACTTGAAATAATTCACAAAATACTCAGTTGTATCTTTACTTTAATAATAAAATTGAAATAAAATAAATATTTAAGGGGGGCATAGTCAATGGTACGGAAGCCTTCGTGCCCGAGTCCGACTCCCACTTGGCCAATTTTTTTGCTTCTGCATTAAGTAGTTTTTAATGGGTGTACTCGTGGCATGTAATGATGGAGGTTTTTGCCTTGGTTTTCTGCATGTTTTCTTTGAGGCAGTTGGCAAAGTGATGATAGAATTAGATGGCTCAGCGATAAACTGAGTAGTTGAAGATGACTGTCTTGAAGGGTAAGATGGAGATCACCATCTTATCCACCTACCTACGTCTCCATCTTACCCGACGACGTACTCTTTTCACGAAAGTGCTAAAATTTTCATTTAAAAATAAGTTTTAGACTACTGTAAATGGATTCCGTACCTTAATAGAAACAGTAACGAAATAATGCAGAAAATTCCATAAAAACACTCACCAATTACAAAGAATCCACTAATAGAATAAAAGAAATTTTTATTGCGTCAAGTCGGTAAAAACAAAATTCCTAATGGTCACTGAAAAACGCAAAGCTAGCCGCTCTATAATACTGCAGATGATAGAGAAGTATCAAAGACATTATACCGTGCCCAACAAGTGGTACCACCTAGTTCCATAACATAGAAATTACAGATAACCATCTTACCCGCCCTCTCCATCTTACCCTCCTCTCCCCTACTTCTTCATCTTTAGATGCTGAATAAATAATTGGATTCATAAATGGAATATTCATTCAGTATTTGAAGACGAAACAGTACTTCATTACTTGCGTTATGTATTAAATACTAATCTAGTAAGAAACGTATTTGTCAACTTTTCATCAAGATGCCATATTAACATTGGCTTCTTTCTTTATTTTTAGATGTTAAGTGTATGTGAAGGAAAATGAGTTCAATATTACTAAACTTTCTAGCTTTTATGGCTATAATACCAGAAATAAGGAAACTCTTTATGCACCTAAGCATAAAACTCATAAGTATGAAATGTCTCCCATGTATATTAGAGTTGTCAACCATTTACCTCAAAGTATTCAGTCGCTTTATATTAGAAGGTTTAAGAAAGTAGTTAAGGCCTTATTGTTAAGAAAATGTTATTACACTCTAAGCGACTATTTCTGTGATATTCTTGAAAGAAGCTGAAGTGTAATTTTTGTGACCTGTGCTATACATATGTACCTATGTCTTAAAGGATTAATGAAATATTATCATTATTATTATTATTAAAAAACTTTTTCATCTTTTACGCTAAACATCAACATATGTACGCAAGTTTTGCTTCTAATAGGGATTCTTCGGATACTATGTCTGGACGGAGTGAAAGAGAAAAAAAGTGCTTCACCGTCTCATCGAATGTAATGCAAAATCCTAAAATCAAGAGTTTCTATTGCTTTCACACCTGATTCATTTTAACATCCAATAATGGCCACCAATTTTGAAGACAATCCCTAAATTGCTAAAACCTAATATTATATTGCGAAACTTCACAAGTGATCCTTTATGAATATTATTTAATTTCGACAAATGTTATTGTGAAATGGAAGTCCCAATGTTTTTAAAAAAATCTCCCATATAATTTTTACTAATTCGTGATAACAATTTCAATACTTTATGAACATGTGGACTTTCCTTTGAGATATTATCTCAAATATTGGCATAAATCAGATAAATAAGTCCGATTCATATGCCTTAATATTTTTTTATATCTGATTTCTGGGAATATAAGAAATCAATTCGATCCGTAATACTAAATAAATACATTTTGAAGCTGATCATTATTTTCACCTGAAGTCGTAACATATGCTTCGTATATGATGATAATAACATTGAGATAATATCGCCCCCTTAGTGCAACAACTAGATAACTTGAAATTTATAGTTTCGAAAAAATCGATTTTAAAGTTTCCAAACTTTTAAAAAATACAACCATTAAGCTGTCAATAATATTTGATGTGTATAGAGATATGTTGCATATCAAATTATGTATAGTCAATTTTATAGACAATCAGGTTTTATATATTTGCAGAGTTTGATCAAAAACTTGAGATATCTAGTTGTTGCTGAAAATCTAGTCAAAAAAAGTAAAGTTATCTATTTATAACCACTAGCAATTAAAAGCAAATCACTTATTAAATACAACTTTATTTGGAATGAAAAATGAACAACAATGGTTCAACTAAAACACAAAATATTTCAACACTTAACACGACTTAAATATCAATATCAGGGACATCACTTTCGGAAGATTCTGTGTTATGAAAGCCTTTTACTTTGGTCTCCTTGGAATGGGAGACTCTGATAAAATGCTTCATACAAGCTAGGGAGTGCCGGAGGTTTCATTTTGAAAAGAGATATTAGGGTCGTATTGTTCTTTGTTTAAAGGGAGTTGACTTTGATAGAAAATTTTGTAATTGACCACGCAGAATTTCCAAAATCTTTCCACCCCTTGACATCATTTTTGCATTAACACCGTTTGAAAAACACTGTAAAACCAATTCAGTAGCACAGAAATCTACCTGTTGTTTCAAGCACACAACTAGACATCTCATAGAGACCAAGAAGTTGCCGGCAAGTAACTCAATAATGCCAGTGCTATAACTAGATAGCTCAAGATGTCTTGTTATAGAATGTGCATTTTCGGAGTTATCTATTTCTGGTCACTATTTAAACGAGTTTGGCTGCCCGTACTAGATATCTAGATGTTGCATTGAAAAGAGCATGAAAAATAGGTCAGCTTTACCTGGATAACTCAAAATGCATAAAATTCGAGTTATCTAGTTGTTGCACTAAGGGGGCGATATAACGACCGTTAAGAACTTCGAAACAGATTCAGGTGTTATTTATTTATAGAAACATAAGATTTTAATTATATCTATACCGCATAATGAAATATAACAAATTCATATTTGAAATATTCTAACTGACTAAAAATATGCATTCAAATTCTCGAACTTATATCCGAATAAACTGATGTCAGATATTCTTAATATAACTTTATAAAGAAATAAAAAAAACTAACTTTTCACAGGTTGAAATTTATAGAGGCCTCGGTAGACCAGCGGGAAGCGAGTACCGCCTTGTACCGTTTGTAAACCGAGGATGGTGGGTTCGAGTCCCACCTCGCTCTTGGGTATTGTGTATGTCCGGAATTTAGTGGTTATATATGATTAATAAATATTGTTGGGTAATGTACATAGTTTACAAGCCCATTGGCCGTTCGGAACCGGCGTTAAACTGTAGGTCCCTCGAGTTGAAAAAAAAACAAAAATCTATTAAGTAAACGCGTTTCGTCATAACATTAACTTCATCTCGTACTAAACTATGGTATTACAAAACAATCTATATATACGAAAACTGAATTATTTAGACTATTTTCAAATATTTTGAAAATAGTCTCCATAACACCAACTGTTGCGAATCCCTATACATAAATAAATATAAAAATTCCGGAAATTTAGTTATCGACCCTTCTCCTCTCTTTAATCTGTTCAATCTACCTACTAATGGCTCTGAATGAACAGCTTATTGTGATTTAAATAGCTGATGAAATCCGTCGTTACAACGTGATAATTTAACATGATGAACAAAACTAAATTTGGATTTACTAAGTTTATTAAAATATTTTGTGATAATAAACTTAGTAAATCCAAATTTAGTTTTGTTCATCATTATTGTGATTTAGTTTCTCTAGGAACCCCTCTGTTATATTCAATTTTCGTATAAATAGATTGTTTTGTAATATCATTGTTTAGTACGAGATGAAGTCAATGTTATGACGAAACGCGTTTACTCAATAGATTTTTATTTCAACCTGTGAAAAGTTAGTTTTTTATTTCTTTATAAAGTTATGAATATGATTTTTTACCAAGTAAATGCCAATTCCATTCAATATTGTTAATAGTTTGATATTTATCTTCTTTCAGAATTTCAATATGCTACAGCGAAAATTTCAGGATTTTTCGGTGAATGAAATAAACAATAATAATCACACATCTGATATTATTATTTGGAATTTATTCTGGGTATGTGCATAAATAATTTATCAGCTGCTCATTATTCTCACCGAATGTGTACATAAACTTGCCAGAGGATTAGGGACTTGGAAAAATACTAGGCAGAATGTGCTAACTCTTCTGGAAAACATGACAATGATATCACCCATATAAACGGATAAGAGGAGCGATCACTAACTAATTCGATAATGATGCTAATTGAGAATCAGAGTAGGTACACCTTGTATTCTGAGTATTCTTTCAGATACTCGTGTTAATAAACAAATAAGTAATATAATAACGTATCTAAGATGATTAATACTAGAAAAAATATCTGATAATCTGGATATTCTTCATGCAGATGGAAAATGATTTTTATTGCCAATTGACAAAAATATGAAAGGAACATTTAGACCAGGAGCTAATATCAGATGCATTATTTTGATTATTATTTAACTTTTTTCGATAAAACTCAAAGTTGGGAATTGCTAGTACCGCAACTCGTCCATAGTGAATCGTAGGAAGATCAAATTGGTTTCAATACGTCTAGATTTCAGTTTTGACAACTTCAGTTAATTAATTGAAAAAAAGACCGAATTTTGCGATTTGCAGTTATAGATCAGGAATTAACTGCAGTTGAGTTATAAATGAGCATATGAGCATGCTTAAATTCCTGAACGCGATTTACGCAAATATAAAAATCAGGTGCTCATTCTGGCACAAAGATATCCAACTCATTGCGATATTTATACATAGATACATACATATATATATATATATATATATATATATATATATATATATATATATATATATATATATATATATATTATATAAATATATATATATATATATATATATATATATATATATATATATATATATATATATATATAGGTATACATGGTGGATCCTGACGAACTGCATCGATCGATATTTCAGAAACTGAATGTAGGAAAAATTTGAAATTTCGGGAACTTGCTAGATGTCTTGGGGCCTATACAGCTAAAATATTTTCATTTATTGGGCACTTCCAGTTGTTCCGGAAATAGATACTAAGTCGCTTATTTCAAATAGGCTACTCTATATATTATTACATTTGTAGATTTTACTTAAGATTCTAGGCAGATTCTATGTATGATGTCCTATACCTATGTCTAAGCGTTTTTGACATATTTAGGTTTTTATGCCAAAAACGACGATTGCAAGCCCTAATATAATAATTATCAATTGTTCCTATAAGGAAGCCTTTTTTACTTATTTTGGGTTAAATTCCTTGTTGAAAATGACCTACTTTAATAGATTATGTATAATATTTGGATAATTAATCATACAGAGTTTTCAAAAAATAAGATCTAAAATGAGATTGAGAAAACTGACAGGAACCAATTTTTTCAAATAGAAACCCCCCATTTTTCTTATTTTGTAGTATTTAGCATTTAAAAAGAAGGTAACTTTCTATAAGGTTATCTATACCTAAAATTTGAAGTTTTCGAAATATTGCCAATTTAATATTTTTATATGGCGATTTTGCATTTAATCCTTAAATAATTAGATCTAGGATAGCCACGATATATTTGACATTTCAAATCATCTTAATGGCGCCCCGGTCAAATTATACAAACAAAAATTATTTAAATTTATTTATTATTTATGTAGTTGATGGAATCCGTCGTTACTACGTGATAATTTAACATGATGAACAAAACTAAATTTGAATTTACTACGTTTAGTTCAGGAGTTTATAAGTTGATTTGTCCTGTATGTAAAGGAGTATATATAGGTCAGACTGATCGATCGTTCAAGACAAGATTTAAAGAACACCAACAATCTTTTTTGAAAAATAAAACGGATTCATCGTTTTCAAATCATTGCCGTGAAAACCATCACCCATTTCCACAAATAGATAATTTTCAAATCATGCACAAATTACCAAAAGGAACCAAACTTACTTACTTAGAATCATTAGAAATTTTGAAACTCAATCATAATGCAAAAGATATCTTGCTGAACGACCAGATTGATATCTTCTCCTATATTTAGTGTATTCAAACAATAACGACCTTTCTAAGAACATTGTATTGTACCAATTTGGGAAATTCAGTCGATTAGCCCTTCTTGAAATATGTCCCTCTTGTCTATTTAGGTACCTGCAATAATTCTTTTCCACCCATAAGCGCAAATATATAGTTAATTCTGTATTCAGTTCTTAACTCAATCTGCCCGATGATGGTCTAGTGACCGAAATTGCAATCGCAGTGTTAAAAATTTTTCAAAATATTTTGTGATAATAAACGTAGTAAATTCAAATTTAGTATTATTTATGGACAATGTGATAAAGTTATTTCAAGAACATGTGATACATTTGTGACACCATATCCTCAAAAACAGAAACAAATGAATTTTGATATCTCAACTTCTTGCGGAATTTTGAAGTTGACTATTTAGACAACTTGCCCCTGGCTGAACTTCGAAACTTTTTCTACCAACATGATGGGGCACCTCCACATAATGCCCATTTGGTCAATAATTATCTGGAAAACTTATTTCACGATCGATAGCCAACAATGGACCAAATCTTTGGCCACCTCGCTCCGGACCAATCAGTACTCGATTTTTATTTATGGGGAACAGTGAAAAATAACGTGTATAAAACATCAGTGGCCTCCATGGAAGACTGCGTGAGACGTGTTAGAATAGCATTTGAAGACCTGGACCCCCAGTCAATAAGAAGAGCCACCCATGAACAATTATTGCTGCTTCAAGGACAGCAATTGCAAGTTCAAGGACACCAATTCGAACATTTACTCAAATAATGTTTTCAACATTTCTATTTCCAATTTCGATATCAATATTTTCATTTCCAATAACTAGTTTATTTCTGTATACCTTTCATCTGCGGATCCAAAGTTATTCAAGCTTTCTATAATTCTTCTAATAGTATTTGGTGATGGTTTTTGTTTTTGAGGATATCGTGTCACAAATGAATCACATGTTCAAAATAGAAAAATTTTCTTGTGACCGAAGTAGTATGAATTCGAAGAATTCCATTCTTCTTGGAAAATCAGTTTCATTTAAATGCTGCACTAATGAAAATATGGATAGCATAGGGATGATATTTGTGTTTCCGTAAAATTCTTAGAACTGACGATTTAGATAAGCCTGATTCTAATGCTCCCTGCCTTGAAGATTTTGTTGTATATGCTTCAAAGTATTCCAAAATTGCTATTTCAATATTTTCTTTATTAACAATTGGTTTCTTTTTGTACACTTTTGCCTTTACGGATCAAAAGTTCTTGAAGTTTTTTATAATTCGTTTAACAGTATTTGCTAATGGTCTTTGTTTATGAGGATATCGGGTCGCAAATGTATAACATGCTCTTGGAATAACTTTATCATGTTGACCATAAATAATAAATAAGTTTAAATAATTTTTGTTTGTATAATTTAACCGGGGTGCCATTACGACGATGATTTGAAGTGTCAAATACGATCGTGGCTATTCTAAATCTAATTGTTTAACGATTAAATGCAAAATAGCCGTATAAAAATATTAAATTGACCATATTTCAGCTGTATAGGCCGCAAGGTATCTAGCAAGTTCCCAAAATTGCAAATTTTTCTTATATTCAGTGTAAGAAAAATTTGCAATTTTGGGAACTTGCCTTATACCTTGCGGCCTATACAGCTGAAATATGGTCAATTTAATATTTTTATATATATATTTTACTAGGCATGTGCCTAGGGGCGCGAGGGTACAAAGGGGCGCGCGGGCGAAATTGTAAAATAAAGAAAAAATGTACAATAGCATACAACAGCATAAAAAACCATGTTTTCCTGAGGGGCGGTACATCGGTTTAGGTCAAACTATAGTACGAGTTATTTTTAATATAGGGGCGCCACTGAGATGCTTGCCTACGGCGCTCTGAACGTTTAATCCGCCTCTGTATATATTATGAATATATATATATATATATATATATATATATATATATATATATATATACATATAATATATATACAGGGTAGCGAGAAAGTCCGGCAACAAGCGATTTTCTTTAAAACGATTAGAGTTATAATTATCAAATTTTAGGGTTATTAACGGGAGTATATTCTGCGTTTTTGAGGGGACCTGTCAAAGTCAGGTGACGTCACCGTTGAGTGTACCGCCGCCATCTTAGATTTTTTTAAATGGCAACGTAGGTCGAGTGATATATCGTAGAAAAGCTTTCCTCTTTCCAAAAATATAAAACAAGTACCACATTACTAAAAAAATATCCTATACCATTGCAGATATGTGTGTTAATTTCCTATATTTTGGAAGATTGCTGGTACGTCACTGGTATACGGTTAATAAAAAAAAACAGTAGTAAGCAATGAAAAAATATGTCAAAAATCACATGTCAAATGTCAGAGTCTTTTTATTTGATAACAGAAGTGTTTAAATAATATTTTCAAATAGTAAATTGATTTAATCTTGGCATTTGATACATGCAGTGTTTGAGTTGTATTTGTGAAAAATAAATTAAGAATGGTGTACTCATCGGAAAAAGAAAGGATCCAGATACTAATGTTAATTGGATGTGGCGATAAAAAACGTACATATGAAGAATTAAGTCATTTGTTCAATGATTTGAATCCTCAACATGCCCCTTTGAGTAAATCAACAGTTTCCAGAATATTAAATAAATTTAATGAAACCGGTAGCGTACACAGGATCGCCCAAGGTCTGGCAGACCAAAAACTGCTACTAACGAAGATAAGACTTCAGACGTCCTAGTAGATGTTCAACAAAATCATCAAACATCTACGTATGACTTGGCAAGAAATCATGATATTAGCAGGAAGTCGGTACAAACAATTTTGCATCAAAATAAGTTCCATCTATACAACATTTAAAACCACCAAGAATTAGCTGAGGATCTTCTACTGAATCAAATTATACCTGAAATTACTGCTCTATTTCCAAATATGAACGTATATTTCCAACAGGATGCACCTGCGCACTTTCATAAAAACGTTAGGCAATGTTTGGATATAACTTTCCCTCAGAGATGGATTGGTCGAATAGGTATAATTGAGTGGCCAGCAAGATCTCCCGACTTGAGTCCACTTGATTTCTTCTTATGGGGATACCTGAAGGATCGCGTGTATGTTAACAGACCAACAAACATAAACGATTTGAAAGATCGCAAACGTCTTGAAATGCAAGGAATTTCACCAGAAATTATCAACAATTCCATTCGAAGCTTCGAAGATAGATTGTATTATTGCCAAAAAACAGGTGGCCAACACTTTGAACACTTGTTGTAAAGAATCTGTTGATTATGTGTTATTATTCTAGTTAATTTTTTTGTTATATGATATGCGTTGAAAACTTGAATATTTTAAGTTTTTGACACTTGTTTCTTGTATTTTTTCAGTAATTTCGAACTTATTCAGTATTTTTGAAAAGAGGAAGAAATGAGCTTTTCTACGATATATCACTCCACCTACGTTGCTATTTAAAAAAATTCAAGATGGCGGCGGTACACTGAATGGTGACGTCACCCAACTTTGGCGGATCCTCTAAATAACGCAAAATGCAACGGCGTTAATAACCCCAGAATTTTATAATTATATCTTCGATAGTTTCAGAGAAAATAGCTTGTTGCCAGGCTTTCTCGCTACCCGTATATATATATATATATATATATATATATATATATATATATATATATATATATATATATATATATATATATATATATATATATGTATGTTAATTGAATAAAGTTTGCATCTGCTGTATTTTTTTCATTTATCTTCAATCAACAATAATAATTGCAAAACCAAAAAATAGACTACTATTTTTCATTGAGTTTTATGCGGCTGTAACCGTCTTTAGTTTCTAAGTAATTACTATTCAGTCGAATAATAGTATTCAGTCTCGTTATTTACTAAATAGGAGCCCAATTATATGACTTAAATATTTGTAACAAAAAGTCATTACTTGTAATTAAGACAACTCCGGCCAATATTGACATTGTGCATGTGATTAATGGTTGTTTGGATGTGGATGGTGTTATTATAAATAAGAATATTATACTTTACCTGGGTAAGGGTTTCTGTGATGTCCCTTATCATCTCATATTAAAAGACCTGTGTGCTGATCAAGAGCTCAATAGAAAGTAATTAGTATCCAACTAAAGTAGGCCACACCCGCAAATAAATTTATGAAATCTAGGTGCCTGTTTTTTTAAAAATTTATAAAAACCAAAAAGTTTTGGTCCTCTGAAGATTTTGAATAATTCTGGAGATTGAATGATCTGCTCTTACTGGAAATACAAAAAGTATATATATATATATATATATATATATATATATATATATATATATATATATATATATATATTTACATTAATACAAGGAGTATTGCAGTATCTTCTAACTTATAAAAGGTTATATTGGGCACTCGGCAAAAGGAGGGTAGATTTAAATCAAACAACCATTGGTCATGAACATCTATATTTCGGTCCTTAGTTTGGGACCTTCATCAGGATGCCGGAAGTCAAAGAACTCACATAGTAACACAAAAATCAACCAAAATGTAAGCAGTGGAAAAGCCACACAAAACTACAATTGTAAAGTTACTTACACAACTTGTCACATGTAAGTAACTTTACAATTGTAGTTTTGTGTGGCTTTTCCACTGCTTACATTTTGGTTGATTTTTGTGTTACTATGTGAGTTCTTTGACTTCCAGCATCCTGATGAAGGTCCCAAACTAAGGACCGAAATATAGATGTTCATGACCAATGGTTGTTTGATTTAAATCTACCCTCCTTTTGCCGAGTGCCCAATATAACCTTTTATAATATATATTTACATATTATATTCATTTGAATTCACCCTGAAAAATTAGCTGGTATATAAATGTATGAATTTAAAAACGTATTAGAAATATTTACACAAAATATCAAGTCTCAACGTACTATATACTGTTTCAGTATAAAGCAGATAATCACTTCAAACTCGAATTAAATTGCAATGAAAAAGAAGTTTTGTTTGAACGTTGAAATTGAAATAGATGCAACAGACTAATAATAAGTAGCAAATCACTAAAACGAGCATTTTTTTCAGAATAATTAATCCATAATCCATGAAATAGAAGTCACTTTGAATCTGTACAACATTTTATTCACCTTAGACGAGTTCAGACCCTTTTTCACTTATTCACAATAAATCACATATGATCAACTAAAATATTTATTAGTCTACAAAGTGTAAGAGATCGTCATCTCAATAACGAGATTATACTTTTATTATCAGCAAAATTATTTCACGTTTATTCAATCTCCCACCACTCACTTCAGCCTGTAAACAATTATACCTATTCTTATTGAAAATACAAACAATTATGTCGATTTCGTCCTATTATCAAATGAGTGATATATTTCTTTGTGTTATTTTGAAAATATATGGATAGTTTTTATCGACAGTTGATGTATCAGATAGAAATTTGATTATTATATAAACATTATAATTATTACAATATTTCTCTGGATCACTAAAATTTTGGTTGGAGTGAGTTATTGAAATACTGCAGAAATATGTTTAATTGTATGGTGGTGACGTTGAAAAATGTTTTATTTGGAGTTGATATATCGGAGGAGGATGTTATCGAAAAAAATTTGGATTATATGTGAGTTTCATGGATTAATAGAATTGGATGGCGTTGAGATGAATGGTGATAGGACTGAGCTTTTACGTAAGACTAAGAAACATACGAATCACTGTCATCAAGCTATGAGTACTTCCTTTCTCTCAATCACTTCGATATCAACCATGACTTATCCCAGAATCTATCAAAACCATACTTACGTACAAAATTATTGCATATTTAATTTAAGTCTTAATTTTTTTTCACTTTTGTCATTTCGGTTGCTATGTCTGTTACATTGGAGTATTCTACGTATATTGCAATTTATTGCAGATAAAATAATGGTAAGACATAGCTTTCATAACTGAATTAGCGATGACTTGAAATTATAACTGAATAAGCGGAAAGCTATAATCGTAGTTTAGTGTGACTTGATGAATAAAATAATGGCCTCTCTTTATTTGACGTTTTCAGAATGACATTTTCAGTTCATTATTTCTTCAATCTGTAGTTTCAGTTAGTGAGATGCCACGTTTAAATGAGTTAGTTGCTGTTAAAATTGTTTGTTTAATCAATGAGGGGTACAGAAAAGAAGACATTGCACATAGATTGAATGTCCATTAATCGACTGTTTCTCGCGTTACTGAAACGTTACAATGAGACTAGAGGATACAAAAGGCGGCCTGGTCAAGGACGTAAAAGAATTACACCGCCAAGAGAAGAGCAATATTTGAGAATTCAATCTTTGCGAAATCGTACACTTAGTGCCCCGCATCTAAAAAATCAATTACTAAATGCAAGGCAAGTCAATGTTTCCACCAAAACAATTATAAAGAGACTTAAGGAGGTCGATTTAAAGCCAAGACGTCCTGCTAGAGTCCGGCTTCTTCCACGCCATAAAATCGGACGGTTACAATTTGCAAGAGCACATGCTGACTGGAATGAACATCAATGGGGAAAAGTTCTTTTTACAGATGAAACAAGAATACAAATTATGGAAGCCTGATGGACGTAGCCTAGTATACAGAAGGTCAGGAGAACGTTTCGCAGAATGTAATCTTGTACATAATCTTAGCTTTGGTGGTGGTTCCATTATGCTATGGGCTGGCATTAGTTGGGATAGTCTCACGGAGCTCATTGAAGTGAATTTAAGGATGAATGCTGACTGGTATATACTTCACATCCTTGCAGAACATGTTATAGTACATGCCAGCTTTATTGGATATAATAACTTTGTGCTAATGCACGACAAAGCCCGTGCCCGTGTCGCAAGAACAGTAAACTAGTACATTGAGGATGTCGGGATTGCAAAGCTATAGTGGCCACCATATGGTCCTGAAGTAAATCCCATAGAACATGTATGGGACATCCTAAAAAAATATTCGAACACGAAATCCAGCTCCTAACTCAATTGCAAAATTAAGGATTGCTGCACAGGAAGAATGGACGATTGTGAATGTAGATTTGGCGTTGCTGAATACGTATAACCAGCTTCCTTGGAAAGTTGTTTGATAATTTTTTAAAATTATTAAAGAATTTTCCTTGTTCACTTTATGTAAGAATGGAATCGAATACCACAATAAACCATCGAAGATCTTTTGTGCAGTATGCCTAGGAGGATGCCGGCTATCGTTAGAGCTACAGGAGGAAGTACTAAGTACTAAATTGTTATCATTTTGTCTTAAACTAATGTATCGTGTCGATGTTGTTGCTCTTTCCTAATTAAACTTTGTTATCAAAAACAAACCATTTCATTAATTTCTCTACGAATCTGTTCTAAAGCTTCAATATATAATTAATTTGATTATTAATAACTTAGAACAATATAACAGATACAGTAACCGAAATCACAAAGGTGTTGAAGGAAAAAAAATGAAGACCTTAAGTAAAATATGCAATAATTTTGTCCGTGAGTGTATCAATATCGCTAATGTGAGGACTTTTCCAAAAAAACCAAATGCATGAATTTCCATTCACTTCCCTCACGTATGTGCGAGTGAGATGGACTATTCGAGTATTTAGGATGGGTTAGATCGAATTATTTTGAAAAACGCGTAATCCAATATAACCAGCATACCCTCAACACGTCAGTTGACTCTGATGAGTATATTAAAAGTTTATAAAGTATAAACTTTAAAATAAAACACACTAGGCTTGTGTTGCACTATATAAAAATATTCAGATACTGTACTTAGCAGTAAAGAATGGTCATGTTTCGAGTTATGAACTCATTATCAAGACTGACTACAGGAGAGTATTACATCTTATTTTATAAAACAGACAAAAGCAAAGGTGATATCTGAAAATCAATTTGTTCGTTTACAAGGGGTAATTGACTATTATGGGCGGAACTTATTTCGAGAATTTCAAGAACGTGAAGGCGCTTTCCCTTGTTACCTGAATGTAACAATTGGGTTTTGTTGAAATCCAGGAAATGATTAAATTTTATACAATGTTCGGAGAAGCCAGTGGTATTTTTATTTTGTTACATTGACTACTTATGTTCTTCAACACGAATGTTTATATTCCTTCCTGCTCAGAGGCGCCGACTCATGAAAAATATTGGGGGGGCCCATACTGAAGGTCCTGCCGCAGGAAATTTTCTGAATTTTAGATGAAAAATAGTGAGTTTTAAAATTTTTTAAAGCATTTTAGAGTTATATGGTCAACATTAGAACACCGAAACCTCAACTCTCGATAACTTGACACTCCGGGAAACTTGAGAAGCCTGACACATTTTTTGGCATTGAAAAACGAAACAAAACATAAACACGCACGGTATTTTCTTAAAATACAGAAATAATTATGCTTATAGACTATTACAGAGCAGTGAATAGATAGCTCCGAAAACACTGAAATTATATTTGAATAAAGCCTCAACTATCAAGTTTAAAGTATAAAACATAAAATATTGCTGTCGCACAGTAATAGCACTTTGATTTAATAAGTGAAATAGCTAATTTCAGTTAACTTGGAATAAGGCTGAGGGTTCATTTAATGAGAACAATATCTCAAAGTTATTGCTTTGAAAATATTTAAGTATTATAATATAATAAATATAAACATATTTTAGTATTTGAAAATAACTAATACAGTAATACAGTACTAAACTACTACTCATATTTTCAAAATGTTTATTTATGTATTTAATTCTCTCTTTCATAAAGATTTTTTATATTGCTCTAAATACCAATACTAGGGCCAGAGTGTGTTTAGAAAGGTGCAAATGTCGAACGTCTGACATCCGACAACGTCGGATATCCGATTAATCCAAAACATCTCGGTGGACATGAAGAACAGCCATGTTGTTCAATCGCTTCTGTTCCATTGTTGATGGGAGATATGACTTCAGACGTCTAAGGATCCTAAATCATCGTTCTGCTGTTGCTGTCGTGATTGGAACTACTTGGAGAAGCGTAACGCACTTCACTAATTCACATAAAATTTCTCCAACTGCAGACTCTTGTGGAATGTTACATCGCGCAAGTTTTTGTTTTTTATTAGCGATATCGGCTAACATGTTCAAGTGTAAGCGCAGTCTCTCAATGTCTAGGTCGTTTTTGAAAACTCAGTTGATTTTTCAAACTTTGTTTCACCTCTGTTTAATAATAGCAAGTACTCTTGGTCAATTGCAATGCCCTGTGTGAGTCCAGTTGATGCAAACCGCTCAGTAATGCAAGATTGCACCTTTTCAAAACTTCAATGCAAAGAGGTTTACAGTATTCCTTCGGGGTTTTGAAAATGTGCGGAGAGCTGGTTTCGATGTTTTCATTCTTCTTTGGTATTATACTCGATTCCGAGGAGCAAAGGATCGCCATCTTATGAAGGTTTTTCTTTCAAACACAATTCCGAAAGTGTGCAAAGCTATCACGCCTTCCATTGCGCATACAAATCAATCCCTCATATATTTTTTTCAGATCAGAAATATTTAGATGCGGGTATTGAATTTTTTCATTTACATCCTCTACTGGGTTCATTGCATGGCAATAAAGACGTAAAAAGAAATAAGTCTTGAATTGTTACATTGATTTAAGGGTGCCTGCACATTTGTAACCCTCCATTGTTTTGTCCTCTGGAGAAAAGGAAAATGAAAAATACCAACATCAGTTTGCAATTTTACAAAGCATAATATAAATAAAAATTTTCTTAAATTATTGGGGGGGCTCCGCCCCCCCAAAAATTTTATTGAGGGGGCTCGGGCCCCCCGAGCCCCATGGAGTCTGTGCCTATGTTCCTGCTTGTTCAATATAGAAAGCAGGACATTAGTCGAAAAATCTTTTGTAAACACCACTGTTTTCTCCGATGTCAGATTTTTCTTTATTATCGGCCAAGGTTTCCTTTATTTGTACAAATTGATTTAACGTTATTTTTCCATAGCCTGTTACAAGTTTTGCTACTCAAATTCGGCACATAACTTATTGGGAAGTATTTTCGTTCTTCATTAATAGTTTGCGTGGGGTATATTGAATGCAACAGATACTTTATTTGTTTTTTCCCATTGAGCTTATCGATAAGACTTTCATTGTAACCGTTATTGGTGGCTAATAATTTAATTGTATTAACTTCGATTTGAAAATTTGTTTCCGATAATGGAATAGTGTATTGTGAAATATAAACCAAGTATGTTCTATTTTAAAGTTTATTCTTTATGATGTTTCACCAAGTGATGTACGAGAATTCAATCTCAGTTATTGAAAGTATATAAATATGCGAAAACAAAAACTACAGGAGCATTCAAATACACAAATGATGAGAATCATAATTTCAACTTTGATTACACCAAAATGTAAGATGGAAAATCAAAAATTCTAGGAAATTTTTCAAATGGTATAAATTGGAAAAAAAATTGCCTAAAGTCATAAATTATGATAAAAGTGATAAAATTTTTCTCATAAACAACTTGAATAAATGCACATCTATTCAACTGAACAACCCTAGCTCCAATAGGTCAACTTCCAATACAGATTCAATTTCTGCAACGATATCCTCACCTCCAGAACATCCAATCAATAAAATCTACAATAATAATTTACTTCTAGAATAGGTGTAACATTGAATATTAATTATGAGGAATGTCTATTCAAATATAAACTCATAAATCAAATAATTAAGATCCTATTTGGTACATGTAAGAGTTCATGTAGTTTCCCTACTATCTTATATTGGACAAAAAAATGTGGATAAATGGCAAAGTAATGTTTATTATTCAAAATCATTCGTTAACAGCTAAATAATATTGATTTTGAAACTCAAAATATAAAAGAGTAGAAATTGCATAGTTTTTGAATTTTTCGAAACTTCTGGAAACGTCCCTGTTATTTTCTATTTTATTTTTCAAATGTAATATTTATTTCAGCTACTTGCTACTTGCAGGCTATAAAGACCAGACAAAGAGTCTCAAAAACTCGGAACACTTAAACAGAACAGCCCTTCATTTTATAGCTCCATAATATGCTGATATTTATTTTCTTTCTTTATCTGAATAAGCAATTCGTATAACCAAATCCAATCATGTTGCCAAGAAGGGGTGTTTCATCTTCTTACTCCGAGATGGCCGAGTGAATGTGAATATTCTACAAATCATAGGTACCATGAAATAACTGTTATAACTCTGACAGCTATTAATTCAGTTTTGTACTTTGTAAGAAGCGTGAGTTGATAAAATGAGTAGTAATGAAGATCATTTGAATCTGTTATTTATGTAAGGTGAATGTCATCGTATTGTTAGATGCATCTTTCGTACCGTATGCCCGCCATATACGCTACGGTAGCCCGGATATGTTACCTGTGCAGGTATACCTGCGCGACGTATGCACTATAAGGAAGGAATGCATATGGCTTGTACGGAGCTACGTGCGGAAGATCGCGTCATGCGACAGGCACTTCGAGGTATTAAAATTATCTGTAACAGGTGCAGCGTAAATCTCGACACGTTTTCTAATCTGAAGGCTCTTCTTAATGAGTTCAAGTCTGAATTACAAGACAAAATTGATAATATATGTAGATGCCAAGACAACCTCTTTAACCCAGAAATTTGCCGACATGGAGAGAAAACTCTCAAATGTTGATGATATATCTTCTCCTACTTTCATGGATAAGATTGCAAATGAGGCTGTTGATCGCATCAATCGATCAAAAAATGTACTATTAAGGGGCGTTCCGGGATTTGCAGACTAAGAAGCAACATGATTCCGCTGTAGTGCGGTAAATACTGCAAACAAGGGATGCTAATCTTGAGCCCACAACTTTATATAGAATTGGAAAATCCTCTGATAAATACCCTAGAATGATCAAGATAGTAATGGAGAACGAACACGATGCGAAACATATACTACGCAACAACAAAAAATTGCTAGAGAACGCTGTCACTAAAAATCTTACCATCATTGACGATAAAACGCCCGCCCAAGCAGAATGTTTGAAAATACTGAGAATGGAACTCGAAACCAGAAAAGTCAATGGCGAGAATGACTTGACTATAAAATACATGAGCGGAATACCAAAAATAACTAACTTTCGTAAATAAATCCAAATCGGCTATCTTTCAAAGCTGGCACCTAATGTATACTAACCTAGCAACTCTAAATTCAAAATTTAATGAACTTTTATGTTATGTACAAGCAGCCAAACCCAACGTCATTCTCATCACAGAAACCTGGCTCAGTCCCAAGGATCCTGACTCCCTTTATGGTATAAACGGATATGAATTGTACAGAGGTGATCGACTGAATCGACGTGGGGGCGGCGTTTGTATTTACCTGAGCTTAGATATTATACAAGAATTGAAGGTCACCACTTTGGATCTATTAATTCCAAATATCGAGATCTTGGGTCTGTGTATCAGGCGTCACGACTTTGTCTTACACCTTGTGTGCATATACCGACCTGGCGATACGCAAACAACCGACAATAATATCCCCATAGAATATCTTAAAAATCTTTCCAATTTGGACAACTTGGTTATCATGGGTGACTTCAATTATCGAGATATTGCCTGGCCGATTACCGTAGTACCGGATATCACCACAAACCCTACGGCTAGTTTTATGAATTTTATTGGACATTCCAATCTCACACAGCTTGTTAATCATCCCACACGTTTTAGATTGAACAATCAGCCTTCTGTAGTTGATTTAGTTTCAACAAATGATATTAACCTATTAACCGCACCTGAAATAGATTCACCAATTGGCAACTCCGATCATGCAGTGATAAACACTCAACTTCAATTCAACGTAGCTTTAAATAACAAAATTAAAAGCATGACGATAGAAATTATCGATTATAACAATTTAAACAACCAACTACTCGAAAAAAATTGGGATGGGTTGTTTGGCAACTCCGAGGACCCCAATGAATTGTGGGAACTGTTTGTTGAAGCATTGAGAGAGTGCAGAAGCAATAACTCCACAAAAAAAAGACATATATAAGAACATTTTGAAACCATGGATAAATGGTGAATTGATAATTATGATAAAACATAAAAAGAAGTTATGGCGCAAGTATAAACGTACCAATGATGATCGGGACCTACAGGATCACAAGAGATATGGGAAGGAAGTGAAGATAGCTATAACGAAAGCTAGAGAAACATACGAATCGTCTATTGTGACTAGCAAAAATGACAAGAAACTTTATAAATATATTAGGTCTTCCCTATCCTCCAATATATCTGTACCACTATTAAAGAGACAAGATGGCAGTATCTGCCGGGATGCTGCTGAAACTGCCGAGATTCTTGCGGACATGTTTTCGAAAGCCTATTCTCCTGACACTTCTTTGGGCCGACTGCCAGAGATTCCATCCCTGAGATCAGTAAATTCGCTTCAGAGTATTGATTTTACCCCAAACAATGTCAAATTACATATCAGAAAATTAAAACTTCAATCATCTCCCGGTCCTGACTCAATTTCACCTACACTGTTGATAAAATGCTCCGATAGTTTGGCCTACCCCATCTCCAGAATTATGTCTGCATCGTTCAATGCACACGTTTTACCGGTTACCTGGAGAACTTCCATCGTTACACCGATTTTCAAAAAAGGTCATAAGTTAGACCCATGTAACTACCGTCCAATTTCATTAACACCCGTCATTTGTAAACTAATGGAGTCTATTATGTGCGAAAGTATTTCAAAATTCTGCCTCGCTGGTAATATTATTCCAGTCCAACAACATGGATTTGTCGAAGGAAAATCAACCACAACTAATCTTTTATGGTGTATAAGCAAATGGACATCTGCCTTGGATAAAAAAAAACGCCCTCTAGACGTAGTTTACCTTGATTTTGCCAAAGCGTTTGACCAAGTTTGTAAGCGACGCCTTCTTCATAAATTGGATCACTTTGGTATTCGGGGAAACCTGCTCCAGTGGATTGACAATTTTTTGTCAAGCAGAAGCTTCTGTGTTCGTGTTGGCAATCGCTCATCTTCCTATAGACAGTATTGAGTGGTGTTCCACAAGGTTCAGTCCTTGGACCCCTTTTGTTTATTCTGTATACTGCTGACTTTCCCCAGTCCATCAAATCACAACATGCCTTCTATGCTGATGACACAAAAATATTTGGCGATGCAATCTTAGACCATTACAACATCCAAGATGACCTTAGCTCAACCTTCAGATGGTCTGCTACCTGGGGGTTACCTCTCAATATAAAAAGTGTGTGGTTCTTCATATGGGCTCCAATAACCCTCGTCACCGATACATGATAGATGGTCAATCGATAGAAGACGTCAAATCTCATGAAGACCTTGGTGTCACGGTTACTGAGAATTTGAGTTGGTCAGCGCATATCACAAACATTGTCAAAAAGTGCAACAGCGAGATATACATTTTGAGGAGGACGTTTGCAAGACTCCCCTTCGAGAGTTGGATAGCTCTGTATAAGTGTTACGTGCGTCCGGTTTTGGAGTATTGCGGATCTGTATGGTATCCTGAGTTGGTGCGCGACAAGAATCTTGTTGAAAACGTTCAGCGCAGTGCTACCAGAATGTCGTTTGGGCGTATACGGCCGACTTACAGCGAAAGACTGTCAAGTGCCAACCTAGCAACTTTCGAACAACGCAAAATGCGGGGGGACTTGATTCTCACTTACCGCATATTGAAGTACAATTATGGAAATTTGAAACACCTGTTTTCATTGCACCATGAAAACAGACTGCGAGGGCACACATACAAATTGAAGAAGGAGCCTTTTTCAACAAATGTTCGTCAGAATGTTCTTTTCAATAGAGTGTTTCTAGTATGGAACAGTCTGCCGTCCGAAGTAGTGGAGTCAAACTCAATAAATATTTTCAAGAACAAGTTGGGCGAGTTTATGTTCTGCGGACTATAGTGATTTAAATTAAGATTCTTTTTGTTTTTCTTTTGCTTCTATATTCAATGTTTTTTTAATGTAAATGGATTCATAGGTTTTTGAACCTCAATCCTTATTTGAATGTAATAATATATATATATATATATATATATATATATATATATATATATATATATATATATATATATATATATATATATATATATATATATATATATATATATATATATATGTACGTATGTATTCTGGGCAATAACAAGCAATTTTAGTTAGAAAACCGACTTCTTCAAACAGTTAACTTTTCATCACGAAGTTCGTGAGATTACTTCTAAAATGCTCATCATGTTAGTTAGCTCGCACACTTTCTGCTTTTCATATTGGTTTGTCTGACGTCTATCAAATCCAATTTTTGTTACATATAACGATGACCAAGTTTATGTTGATGCAAGTCGATGCAAGTTTTGTTGAAAGCTGTCAAACATTACTTACTTTATAATATATGATATTTATTTTAAGCGTTTATCTATGTAAAATCGTTATTTCTTCCTTTGAATAATTCCATACCTTAATCATATTCATGAATCTGTGATATTTTGAAATGGAATTCAACGTCGAAATAATTCATTATTCAAATAAATATTTACAAGATCACTGGAATAGATGATAAAAACCTAAAAAGAAGTCTGCTGTAATACGTGAATATGTGAATATTTCAGTGTTTCGCATATTATCCTATCACATGAAGGATCCGAGAATAGATTTGATATTCATATCAATTTGGATAGGTGATTGACGTCAATAAACTTGAAAACCCCAACGTCACTGAATCAGAAAATCGATCTAAAAATAAGAAATTCAATTTTCATGTACTTATTAATCTTTATATATATAATTCTTCTATCTGCGTATAAGTGACTGATTTCGGCTGTACCGATTTTCATGAAAGTTTTGATGTTTGTTCCAGTGGATTTGATAATGGTTTAGATTCACAATTCAGTGCACTGGAAAGTGTTTATTTGATTCAATTAAAAATTGTTGTTAATCTTGGAATGTTTTACATTGGAGACCGATCAAGATCTTTCGGCTCGGCGCGGTCCAATCGCGTATAGCTTTATACAGGGCTGTATCCAAGGGGGCGACAGAGGGGGCTGAGCCCCCTCTGAAATTATCTAAGCCCCTCTAGGAAAGATAACAGAATTATTACAAAGCAAAAATGTTCATATCTGCGTTGAAACATAAAACTACCCTAGTTACAAACAAATCTACCTAATTGTAAAACTGACTTAAAATTATTTATTTGTGGCATCTTTTAACCCGCAAAACATGTTGACGTTTTTTATTCCAAAATGAAATAGCGACAAACGAGCCGTGTTGCACTTTAGACGCTAATTTGTCGCCCAAAAGCGCAACCGTGATTGTGACATGTTAACGGGGAAACTTATTCTAGGAGTTATTTCATACGTGTTTTGCTGCTAATTTGTCGCCCAAAATCGCAATCATGATTTTTTTCACAACTGCACGAAAAAATAGTTCACCCAACACATTGCCTACTCGCCCGAAAAACAATAATAGGTACTTTCGGGACTTTTTACTTAAATTACTATTACAATCAAAACCACGATTCTGTTACAAATATCTTTATTTTTATAAAAACTATTCACAAGACATCATTGCATCATCATCATCTTTGTCTCTGTTTGAAGCTGTGGATTGGTTCTGCTACTGATACATATCAGAATTAAATTTTACATACATAGCTTTGCTAGGCTCAAATTATATACAGCAAATCTCATTTATTTCCAAGTGAGATCAAATAGATACAACTAAATTTGTTGTTTTTTAGTATCATTTTATCTCGAATTTTACATTTAACAATATTAATCAATGAAAATATCCTCTCCACGAATGAATTGGATGACGGTAACCTTAGAAGAGTAAATGCAAATAGAGCTAAATCTTCAAACATGTATTTGTAGGCTGCATATTTTAAATCTATAATATTCCTCCAAAAAGTGGCTCAATGATATAAACGTCTATAGATATATTTATTTGTTTATATTTAATGATGAAAGTACATTTTCATTTTTTTTTATTACCCCGAGGCGAAGCTAAAGGGGTTATAGTCTCACGACAAAAAGTGTGCACCTGGTCCGATTTTAAAAATTCCAACGGATATCGATAAAACACATATGATTTCATTAGGGAATTTGAATTCCCAATTTTTCCCAACGAAGAATAAAAAAATATTGCGTTTTTACCACATGGCGAAGCTAAATTCTCACTACAAAAAGTTGGGATCTGGTCCGATTTTAAAAATTCCAACGGATATCGATAAAATACATATGATTTCATCAGAGAAGTTTTGTTCCCAATTTTTGCCCAACGAAGAATAAAAAATTATAGCGTTTTTTAGATAGGCATTACGATATGCGCATGCGCTAAGGTCGATATGTAGGAAGTCCTACAAAATAGCGTCGAAGTGCTCTGTGTGCCACGGTAACCAAGCGACGTTGATAGCTTCAGCTGATTCTGCGTCTGTGTCTGCTTCCCATGTTATCAATTTGATTCATAATTTGCAGCAAAATGAACCGGGATAGGTTATTTTTGCTAAATTCTCACGGATTTTATTCGTAATATCGAATTATTAATACATTTATTGCAATATTCCTTCATTTCAATCGTAAAATCGACTTTCATTGTTATTCAATTTATATAATACATTCAAAAAATATTGACGACATGCTCATGCGCCGAGGGGTTTTATCATTCCTAGTGCTACGCAGTAGGGTGTCCTTCATTTTTTTTATTTCTATTAGTTTCATTTATTTATAGTTTTCTAGGAGAGATTTTTTATTTATTATTTTTATTAGAATAAATTTTTTCATTTTGCCAAAATGTTTTTCAATTAATATTCATTTTCCAGTATACACTTCTAGGTAAAAAGACAGAAAAAGCTGTATATTTATTTTAGTACTATGTAAAAAACAAGCCCCCTCAAGAATTTGTTCAGCCCGCTCTAGAAAGCAGTACTGGTTACGGCCCTGGCTTTATATATATATATATATATATATATATATATATATATATATATATATATATATATATATATATATATATATTATGCATTTAAGCGTTGTTTACACGATAACGGGCGCAATTTTGAAGCAATACGGTTGAAAGTTTGTAAATAGGTAGTTTCGCATAATTGTTTTTGGTTCGAATTGGTTGAGGGGTTGACCCCCCTTGGGGGGAAATATATCTTGTTCACACGACAGAAGGCGCAATTTTGTAGCAATAGGGTTGAAACTTTATATCTAGGTAGTTTTGTATATCTTGAATGGGATTGTTTTTGGTTCTCATATAAAATACACGTAAACAGATGTAAACAAAGCAATCTATCTCCCATGCTCTAGTAATATTCGACACCGGTAGGGGGCGTATCGCTTATTATGTTTTCCCTATAAGACTATTGTTGATACAGAAATATTTCATAATAGCTACATAGAGACCGGAGTGTGATAAGAATGATGAGTTCCAATTAGCAATTGAAAATTAAGAAGAATTGATCACAATTCTGAATTTGTTTTATGCCTTTGAACCAAAGTCTATGAAGTCATTGTATTAAGTAGATTGAATAACAATGCTTCGATATATTATGTCAAATCAAGAAATATAATGAACAGTGACTAAAGTTTTCATCATTGGACAAAATTTTTCAGCTAAACAAGTTATAAATATACAATTCGTGCATAAAAAGAGAATTGTGTTTCAAATCAATCTATATTGAAAAAAATCAATTAAATTAATATTTGTTTATCAAAATAAGCCTTTTCGTTCAATTTTCGGCTATCCACTAATGGATAATATCTGCGATTGGTTTGAATAAGTAGATAATTTTCATGATATAAGCCATTGGATTTATGATTTCATTGACGTATTTTGCACACTATTTAAGTTATTTTTGTTATCTTTCCGACCTGTATATACTTGTGTTTTTTATCTTATGATCCATTTTGAATTAAATGGGGTTTTTTTCATTCATTGACGTCAATCACCTATCCAAGTGGATATGAATACATCAAATATATTTTTAAGTTCTTCATGAGATAGAATAAAATACGATATACTGAAATATTTGTGAAGATATCACACCAGATTTTTACTAAGTTTTGATCTTCTACTCTACCAGTGATTTTGTACCTACTACCGAGAAGAGAAAACTATTTGGACTCCTATTTCAATTTTTGAAATATCTCAGATTCATAATGAGTATAATTCTTGATCGTATTTTTATTTGAAAAAATTATCATGCTCCAAAGATTAAGTTTTATAAACCCTACGTTGTTAAGCGAGTTATCTTCGATAGCTATCAATATAGATTTCATGACATACTACCTTTTATCCCGCAGGATGTAGTTTACCACACGACGCTTCGCGTTAGGTAGTAAACGTAAAAAGGAAGAAAAGACTTGATTTTTCCTTCTACCCACGTAATATTTTAAAATTTAATGGGAGTATAAATGAAATAATACTATGTCAATAATGTAAAGTACACATCGTATCGTTTATATTTCAGAATATGAACACCATAGGAAGAATATAGCGATTGAATAGGAGCTTCAGTATTCGAAATATTTTCGCATATTGCTGTAATGGTTGTAACTTCTAGAAGCTCTCGGTTGAGTATGCTCAAGTTCAAGTTCTATATTATTAGTCAAAATTCGCTGAATATTCGTAAGGATATTTCATATAATTTTTTGCTATAATGACTGATTTCCAACTGCCATGTTGTTTCAGAACTAAAATATTTTGAGTTGCTGATCTTCTTTCGAAACTATGTCCTATATAATGTTCGGCATTTCAACCACATGATTTATACATTTGCCTGGTTTGAAGCATTCAAACAATCGTTAGTTTTGGACGTAGAGGTATATATTTTTTATAGATTTGAATATAGTATGAGCTGTTGCATAAAATAGCAATTACACTGATTAACACTAATTTTATTGTCAATAATATTTGGGCGATTTCTAGGTAATTTCGTGATGCTGATCACGACTTTGAAGTCCATTTAGGTGAATTGGCTCTAATTTTAGAGATATATTATCGAAATATGATAAGATAGAGAAAAATATCAACTTAGTGAAAATATCAATTTAGTAAAAAATATTAAAGTGGTTTCAAAAAAGAGAAACGAACAAATAATAAAATTCATTTATTGATTAGGAATAACAGCAAAGAAATAATTTAATTTAAAAAATTACATCTAATTCGTAGAAAAGAAGCTCTTTTTGTAGGATTTTCCTTTATGAGGACCGTCAGGTACATCACGTTGGAGACTCCAACAATAGTCTGCCATCATATGATGATCGCATCTGCCCTGATACCTTACCTCCATTTCCTTTATATCCTGGTGGAACCGTTTCCCTTGTTCCTCACTGAAATTGCCAAGATTGTCGGGAAATTTATCCAAGTGGCTGTGAAGAAAGTGTACTTTAATACTCATATTAGTACCCAAGTTTTTAAAGTTTAATAACATCTGTTGCACTAATTCCTCGTAATTGTCCGCTTTGTGATTACCCAAGAAATTTTTAACTACCATAACAAAGCTACACCAAGCAGCAGCTTCAAGTGTCGTCATGTGATTTGTAAAATTAGAGTCCTTAATAAGTTTGCGAATTTGAGGGCCATCAAAAATATCCGCTTTTAGCTTTTCCATACTTAGCCTAGGAAACGATCTACAAATGTATTTGAAGCACTCGCCATCTTTACTCCAAGCCTTAACAAATTGTTTCATTAGTCCTAACTTGATGTGGAGCGGTGGGAGAATGATTTTTTCACGGTCAACCAATGGTTCGTTTATGACATTTGCTGTTCCTACAGTCATATTTTGTCTTATTGGCCAATTAACCACATTCCAATGATCTTGCTTCGCCCTACTATCCCACAAGCAGATAAAACAAGGGTATTTTGTGTACCCACCTTGCTGCCCAAGCAAGAAGTTGACCATTTTTAGATCAACGCAAATGGAAAACTGATGTTCTTCATAGGAAAGTTTCTGTAATACCAACTTGATGTTTTGATATTCTTCCTTATGTTTTGTTGAGTGGGCGATAGGAATTGACGCATATCGGTTGCCATTGTGTAGCAATACACACTTTAAGCTTCTACTGGAACTGTCTATGAATAGTCGCCAATCACCTGGAACAAATTGTATTTCCATTTGACGAAAAAGTCCGGGAATGTTGTTGCAATAAATAAGATCTTCATCTAGGCTAAACTCGAACTCTCGTTTCTGCGTAAATTTCTTGTTCGTAAATTATTCTTAAAAAATAGAAAGCATATGTTATAGCTGAATTCCTTGAAAAATTATGTATCCATTACCTCAAAAACTAGAGCCAATTTGGAAAACCTTTTTGAATTCAGCAGACCTGAATTACCCTAAATTCGTTCAAAAATACTTGGCAACAAAAATATTTTTAAATTTTGTAGGGCGGTGTTATCACGAATATGAGAAGCTTATTCGTTTTTCAGATGGGAATACTAACTAGTTAAAGAGTAACTATATTCTGAAAATATATTTTTCCATGAGTGTTTTGATTATATAGGAGAGAGAAGTATAGCAGACACTATTTCTTCAATATTTAATAATCTGTAGGCGATCGATCAGGCCATTTAGAATATGATGAAATTAACATTTACCATATTCGTAAATAATATATTTTGAGGAATACAAAGAAGATTATCATAAACAGGATATAACCTTACATAAAGTGAACAAGGAAAAATTGTCAAGTCACCCCGACTCAAAATCTGCATACAGCTGTTTCGATCTTATTAGATCTCATCAGTGCAGCTTATTCGACCTGGAATGAATTAACAAATTTCTAATTGTTTCCCAATACAAATTGTGGTCAGTAACACTGTCTGGATGACAGTCCAGAGCGCCCTCCCACCAAAGATATTGGGAACCAACAATTCACCGCTTAGATTGAAAATTTTCCTTGTTCACTTTATGTAATATATGAAATTGGCCATGGTCAACAAGTATGTTTTTTTTTCTAGTCCTTCACATTCCACACCTTTCGTGTACACTTTAGATTGAATATTACAGACATATTGAGCAACACGTAATTATACATTCAAATTCAGTTTTAAACTACATACATACCTCAGTTGATATATTTTTGTATGCTCCTATCTTATTTAACAATTTTAACCTACCAATTAGAACTAACACAATTTTTTAGAACCTAAATATTTGTATGTTTCTGATGTCTTTCTTCTGTATATTTTAACTAGCCTGATGATGGTTTTCCAACCGAAATCGTTTCTTTATTGATGAATAAGGTTATATTTTGTTTATGATAATCTTTGTATACCTACCTTAAAATGTTGTCTACGAATACATCCGGTCCGGTATATAGTTTCTAGTTTTTTTTGTTATCTTCTACAGATAACGGGATGTTTTGAAGTCCATGAATAAAAAACTTGAAGTAGCCCTCTCAGTCGGGGGTGCATGATATGAATAATCGAATCTCTCTTTGTGGGTTTTTTGTTGAAGGGAAATGTGTTATATATATTTCAAAGTTGTTGCTGTTGATTTGATTATATTTTAAATTTTTTCCTGATGATTCGTTTTCAAACCAAAATTGATCGCCTACAGATTTTTAAATACTGAACAAATAATGTTGTTTTGCTATACTTTTCTGTCCGAGTAATTATACGTTTAATGATATTCACAGTCATTTAAGAAAGCTTACTACACCGACATCCTCCAAAAATTTGCGATAACAAGAAGTAGCTTGAATAATTTATGTCCAAAATTAAATGAATTATTAAAGCGAGATATTGTTGCTTGGAGGAGAATGCTTGTTGGTTACTTGATTATGTTTAATTGATCACATAGCTGTGGGTTATTTTGTGAGATTTTACGAAAAGGATATGACTCTATTATATTGTATCTTTCAGATCCTGAAGATGGTTCAGATGTACGAAATATAAATTTTTTTCTATAGAAGATTCTTACTTTGCTCTAGCTACAACCCTCAAATTGATCTCATTTCTGTGTAGTCTCAGCAGTTATTCATATATATATATATATATATATATATATATATATATATATATATATATATATATATATATATATATATATATATATATATATATATATATACATGGTCGCTGATATGTATGGTCGATTATTTACTAAAGTAAGCTGGCTAGCGAAAAATGTTAGGATACAAAAGTTTTTTGGGTTTTTCAAAATCTATCACACTAAATAAAAATTAAGTATGCAGGGTCAGTCAAAAAGTACTGAAGAAATGAAATTTCTTTTTCTTTGATTGAACACCCCATATATTCTACCATATTTCAATTCTGCTCGAAATTTTGAACAAAATTTTTATAGCACATCATTTCCTAAATTCAACCGTTTTCGAGATATCAAATTTTGAAAATAACTTTTTACTATCCTCAAATTCATTAAAGAAAATGCACGAAATGATAGATATTTATTATGAATGTCACACTAGGTGAAGTATGTGGATATTATTACAATTTAATTATATTTTCACAGAAAATAAAAAAGCATAATTGTTCAGGGTTGATAAAAATGCACAAAACAAGTTGTAATAAACAACAAATTCTATTTAATAAGGTGCTCAAAGTGTTCACCATTTACCTCCTGACAGTTAAACTCGCTGACCAATGTTTTGTAGTGAATTTAAAATCATGTGAGGAGGAATGGTAGAAATTTCATGCCTAATTTTTCCTTGCAACTCTTAAATATTTGGCGGCCTATTTTTGTAGACTGCATTTACTGTCAGGAGGTAAATATAAACACTTTGAGCACCTTATCAAATAGAATTTGTTTTTATTACAACTTTTTTCGTGAATTTTATCAACCCCGAACAAATATGCTTTTTTATTTTCTGTAAAAATATTATAATTGAATTGTATCATATTCACATACTCCACCTTGTGTGACTTTCATAATAAATATACAATCATTTCGTGCTTTTTCTTTAATAAATTTGAGAGTAGTAAAAAGTTATTTTCAAAATTCGATATCTCGAAAACGGTTGAATTCAGGAAATGATGCGTTATGTAAATTTTGTTCAGAATGTTGAGCAGAATTGAAATATGGTTTAATATGTAGGGTGTTCTATTGAAGAAAATACAATTTTATTTCTTCAGTACTTTTTAACTGACCCTGTATACTTAATTTTTATTTAGTGTGATAGATTTTGAAAAACCCTAAAACATTGGTATCCTAACATTTTTCGCTAGCTATCTTAATTTAGTAAATAATCGACCGTTTCCATACATATCAGAAAGCCTTTATATATATATATATATATATATATATATATATATATATATATATATATATATATATATATATATATATATATATATATATATATATATATATATATATATATATATATAAATATATATATATATATATATATATATATATATATATATATATATATATATATATATAATAATATTAATAATAATAATATATATTTAATTCAAGAAATTATTGTTACAATATACAATGTACAGTATACAATAAGGTTGAATTCGTCAACAAAAGAGAAAAAACTTAATTCAATTAACATTATTACAGAAAATTATAAATTCTTCTTTTGAATAGGGTTCACATTTAATGATCAGTTCATATAGAGTTTTCTTAAAAATATTGAGCACTGAAATACATTTCAAACTTTTGGGAAGAGAGTTGAATAGTTTCAAGCCCATATAGAGAGGTGATCTTTGTGTTAAACTCAAAGTGTGACGTGGATAAAAATATGGTGCATTACGTCTAGTGTTGTTATAATTTTTGTATCCTTCAAAATAAGCTGGATGTAGATACATAAACATCAACACTCTATATATATATAAACCACATAGCGTAGGAATCCTATTCTTCCTAAAATATCCCCTGCATGACTCCCTATAACCTAAACATAACATAGTTCTCAACATACACTTTTGTCTTAAAAATAACAATTCAGCCAATGAACAACCTCCCCAAAATACTATCCCATATGACAGCAATGATTGAAAGTTGGAGAAATAAACCATTTTCACAGTTTGAAAATCAACTCTAGTCTTAAGAACACTCACACAGTATATAACTGAGTTCAGTTTTGTCACAAGATTGTAAATGTGATTGTTCCACTTAAGATGGTCATCCAGGTAAACTCCAAGAAACCTTGCGTGATTGGATATAGAAATCTGTGGTCCAATCTCTTCGGGAATTTCAGCTGTAGAACGATCGCAGCAAAATACTAAACATTCGGTTTTTGCCACATTCATGACAAGACGATTTTTCCATGCACCAACTATCCACACCTTTCAGAATCGCACATGCCTTCTCAATTGTCAATTCCAAGCTAGGAGAACTCAATAAAACATTTGTATCATCCGCAAAGGAAACAAGATCTGCAAAGAATGATTGAAGGACATGACCACGAAGCACCAATGGAAGATCATTTATATAAATGAGAAAAAGAAGGGGGCCAAGAATGCTACCTTGAGGCACACCAGTATTATTTTCTTCCAGAGAGGACCGAAACTTGTTGCCATTTATCATCATCTCTACAATTAGGGGTCTATTCTTCAAATAACTTTCCATAAGATTCAGTTGTTTATCTCTCACTCCATATCTTTCAAGTTTCATGAGCAGTATGTCAATATCCACACAATCAAACGCCTTCGACAGATCCAAAAACATTCCCACAGGTAGTTCCTTCCTTTCTAAAGCGTCTAAAACAGATTGGTATAATTCGAAAATAGCTGTTTCCGTGCTTTTTCCCTTAAGATAACTATGTCGACTTTTTGAAATGATCCTGAACCTATCGAAGAAACTTAGTAATCTTGATGCCAGTATTTTCTCGAATATCTTCGCGAATGTAGATATGAGGGCGATTGGGCGATAGCTATTCGGATCTTTTAAATCTCCTTTCTTAAGTAAGGGCTTTGTTATTGAAATTTTCAAAAAATCGGGAAATACACCATCAATGAAAGACCTATTCATCACATGAGCCAAAGGTTTTGCAATCAGTTCTATACATGGCTTAATTACATCTATGGATATGCCATCCCATCCGGTTGATTTGGAGTTTTTCATTTTTTTAACGATATTTACTATTTCTTTTTCAGATATATCAAATAAGTAAAATGATTTGTTGTTACGCTCAATCGATTCACGTTTGAAAGTACTCGTGGGAAAATTTTCTTTGAGTGAGGACGCGACATTTATAAAAAAATTATTAAATTTGTTTACTAGTTCTTGAGGTTTAGGTTCATTCTCTATTTCAGATGAACTTCTTTTTTTTTACCAATTTTTTTACCCATATATATATATATATATATATCTACATATATATCTTATATATAAAATTCTCGTGAGCATATTGAGTAGGTCTGAGAATCGGCCAACATCCTAAATGTTAAGTGTAGTCCACCCCTGAATTTTTTTAAAATTTTTTAGTTAAAATTTTTTGTTTTTATTTTTTTATGATACAGCATACAAAAATACATACAATCCTAAATTTTCACCCCTCTACGATCAACCCCTATTTTTTATTTGTTAAACTTCTTCGAAATGACTCGACCGATTCTCATGAAATCAGTTAGCTCTGAGAATCCGATAAAATCTATTTTTCATCACCCTAAATGTTAAGGGAGGTCCACCCCTTAATTTTTTATTTATATTTTTCAGACAAAATTTTCTGTTCTATTTTTTTTATGGTACAACGTTCAAAAATACATCTAACCCTAAATTTTCACCTCTTTACGATCAACCCCTATTTTTTATACTCCTAATGATTAACATTTTTATGAATTTTTTGAATAAATTTTTTTTTTGATTTTTTTATGATGTTGCTTTAAAAAATACAATCCTAAATTTTCACCCTTCTATCAACAACCCATATTTTTCAATAGCCATTTTAATAATTTAAACAACGTTTGCCGGGTCAGATATATTGATAGATAGATAGAAAGATAGATAGATAGGTAGATATACATCGGCAGATAGATGAATAGATAGAAAGACAGATGGATAAAAATAATTTATATGGCTGAACGTTTGCCCGGTCAGATAAATTGATAGATGGATATGCAGATAGATAGACAGATAGATAGATAGATAGATAGATAGATAGATAGATAGATAGATAGATAGATAGATAGATAGATAGATAGATAGATAGATAGATAGATAGATAGATAGATAGATAGATAGATAGATAGATAGATAGATAGATAGATAGATAGATAGATAGATAGATAGATAGATAGATAGATAGATAGATAGATAGATAGATAGATAGATAGATAGATAGATAGATAGATAGATAGATAGATAGATAGATAGAAAGATAGATATATAGATAGATAGATAGATAGATAGATAGATAGATAGATAGATAGATAGATAGATAGATAGATAGATAGATAGATAGATAGATAGATAGATAGATAGATAGATAGATAGATAGATAGATAGATAGATAGATAGATAGATAGATAGATAGATAGATAGATAGATAGATAGATAGATAGATAGATAGATAGATAGATAGATAGATAGATAGATAGATAGATAGATAGATAGATAGATAGATAGATAGATAGATAGATAGATAGATAGATAGATAGATAGATAGATAGATAGATAGATAGATAGATAGATAGATAGATAGATAGATAGATAGATAGATAGATAGATAGATAGATAGATAGATAGATAGATAGATAGATAGATAGATAGATAGATAGATAGATAGATAGATAGATAGATAGATAGATAGATAGATAGATAGATAGATAGATAGATAGATAGATAGATAGATAGATAGATAGATAGATAGATAGATAGATAGATAGATAGATAGATAGATAGATAGATAGATAGATAGATAGATAGATAGATAGATAGATAGATAGATAGATAGATAGATAGATAGATAGATAGATAGATAGATAGATAGATAGATAGATAGATAGATAGATAGATAGATAGATAGATAGATAGATAGATAGATAGATAGATAGATAGATAGATAGATAGATAGATAGATAGATAGATAGATAGATAGATAGATAGATAGATAGATAGATAGATAGATAGATAGATAGATAGATAGATAGATAGATAGATAGATAGATAGATAGATAGATAGATAGATAGATAGATAGATAGATAGATAGATAGATAGATAGATAGATAGATAGATAGATAGATAGATAGATAGATAGATAGATAGATAGATAGATAGATAGATAGATAGATAGATAGATAGATAGATAGATAGATAGATAGATAGATAGATAGATAGATAGATAGATAGATAGATAGATAGATAGATAGATAGATAGATAGATAGATAGATAGATAGATAGATAGATAGATAGATAGATAGATAGATAGATAGATAGATAGATAGATAGATAGATAGATAGATAGATAGATAGATAGATAGATAGATAGATAGATAGATAGATAGATAGATAGATAGATAGATAGATAGATAGATAGATAGATAGATAGATAGATAGATAGATAGATAGATAGATAGATAGATAGATAGATAGATAGATAGATAGATAGATAGATA
>JARQZK010002245.1:197500-257500 GCA_030704885.1 Cynegetis impunctata | reverse complement strand
GGTCAAACTTTGCCACGAAGGCGATTAATTCCATCCGAGAGATCTCAGAAAGAGTAAATTAATATTAAAAAAGAAAATTAGTTTTGGGAAAATATTAAACAAGTAAAGCAAAAATTCCCTTACCATCTAATAATTATAATTTTGAATATTAATATTAGACTGAATAGCATATACAAAGCAGCCCTGTTTTATTCAATTTTTTCAAATCAATAAATGTCAAAGAAATTTCAATTTCGAATGTCGTGGTGAGGCGTCAACTTTTTGATAAAATTGAGTTTTTTAAGATTCAACCAGCCTGTTATTGCTAATAATTATCAAAAGATTATATATATATATATATATATATATATATATATATATATATATATATATATATATATATATATATATATATATATATATATATATATATATATATATATATATATATATATATATATATATATATATATATATATATATATAATCATATTATGTTTGTGTGTATCAGTGGTGTAGATAGCTTTTTACGATGGGAGGGATATGACTTTATGTAAAATTCCATAAATTTTTCGTCTAAAGTTTTATTTGTTGATAAAAATAATCTTTCATGTAGTACAAAATAAGCAGAAAAAAATATTTAGGCTTGACATTGCCTTGACGAATTAAATATTTCTTCCACACTTTCAACTAACGAGAACAGCAGGTGTGGCAGTAAAACAATTTTTGATAAAACTTGTCAGTTTTGAGGAATTTAGCAGCTGCTTTGTCAACTTCGTATAAACCATGCTTGAAAAACACCGAAAATCTTTTTGATATATTTTAGTCTAGTCAAGGAGGCCTCGGTAGCCCAGCCGTGCGGTGTATCGCTTGTAAACAGAGGATAGTGGTTTCGAGTCCCACCTTGTTCTTGACTTTAGTGTATGTCCGGAATTTAGTGGTTCAAAAATTAATCTGTTGGGTAGTGACTTCGATTCAATCCCATTGGCCTTTCGGAACCGGCGTTTAACTGTAGGTACCTGGAGTTAATAAAAATAGTCTAGTCAACAAGTGCTTTTTTGTTCAACTTTTTCAAGCAGTTTCGGAAAAATAAAAGCAGAGTTTCATTCGATTTATAGCATGTAGATGTTTTTTTGAGAAACTTAAAAATTCGCAAGCGAAAATTGTGAAAGTTATAAACAATATACCTACTGAAAAAAAGGGGATTGGTTTTTTGCCAATATGTCAAAAAATAATTGAGATTTTTGAAATTTGAAGAAAGACTCAGAAAGAAGAAAAAACTTACCAAAAGAAAAACTCAAATTCCAGAACTGTAGAATCAATATTCATAATTTTCTCGGAAAGGTAAAAATACTTCTGAAAAGGGGTAACTTCGTTTGGGCAAGTCACGCCCATTTCGAACACTTCAACAATAAACATTATTTAACCAAATAAAATATGAAAAGTTACTGAATCGGTGAATGAACAATAAGCCGGTGATAATAGAAATTTTTCTATTAGTTATGCAATAGTTAATCAACAATTTTTTGTTGCTGGAACATGAAAATTGTGATAAATGTTCAAGTATAGATCTGAGATTTTTTCATTCTTAGAGCTATTAAAGTAAATCCCTGTTGAAAAAATGAAAAATTTCAGTTTTTCAGTTTTTCAGTTTTTCAGTTTTTATTGACAATTTACGTAGATTTGCAAAATCAAAATCAAATTTTTGTTATGAATTTAATGGTCCGTTTTTATTATCGGCAGCTACATGGAAATGGTTGTTTTCAATATCTATCAATATCAATAAAGAAATTTTTTTATTCTATATTGCTTTTGGAGAAACATGCCATAATGGTAACAGGAGACATATGATGACGTTATCAGAATGTTAACATATTTGATTAATGTGAAAGAGACAAAGGTGAAAATGAGAAAAAGTGTCTCTTTTACTTCATAGAGTACTAATTGGAGACTACAGACATTAAAATGATACATCTCGCCGTGATAATGATTCTGATCAACAAGTCAAATATAAATTATATATTAACGTTATTATTATGAAAACAATGATTTAGAAATGTCATAGTTATTCAAACATGCGATTGAAGTGAATTCACACCGTGGAAGGACGGACGACAATCACATCAAACACACTGTTTTATACGAAATAAGAAGGACCATATCTACGCTTTATATGATTTTAATCATTTCGAGCCTAAGGGTACATACACTGTGAAGCCAGGATGTTCGATAGTAGCCGGAATGGTAGTTCACTCGCTTACTAGATGAGTACCTGGCAGAGGGCCACACGTTGACACTCTGCGCCTTCTTGATTCAGGTGCTTGTTCTCATTCATTATTATGGAAGGGCTTGATGAAAGGACTAATAAGTGCTTTGTGTTATTTAATAATGACCGTGACTTCCATGCTCAATCTGTGATCATTTGAAGGGAAGATTATGGCGAGTTTCATCATTTGTACAAGTTGAGAAACAATCCTCATAGCTTTTTTTGACATCTACGTATGTACACTGACACCTTTGATTATATCAAGGATTTAGTAGGTATCCTTCAAACCAGAGAAGAATTGGTGTAGTTTACGCACCCATTCCATTACAAAGAAAGAATGACTTGTTCTAACATTGCGTTACCTAGCTTTGAGCTATGTAAACAATCGGGGTAGCAATTATATTTCCCTTCATTCAGACTCCCTGCGTCCATCGAAATAATCACCCAGGCTCCACTATGCACGGTTTCGTAGCCAACTGTGGGAGGATTGTTACATCGCAGTAAGCGAGTAAGCTACCATCCCGGCTACCATCGTACATCTCGGCTCCACTGTGTATGCACCCTAAGGGTATTTACAGAGTGGAGCCGGGATGTACGCTGGTAGCCGGGATGGTAGCTTACTCGCTTACTAGATGTGTACCTGGTAGAATGAGAGGGGGCACACGTTGACGCTCTGCGCTTTCTAGGAGGTCCAGCTTCAGTTGCTTGTTGTCATTCAATATGGAAGGACATGATGAAACGTTGTTGCTCGAAAGTACAGCTACTAAGTGGTTTGTATTATTAAGTAATGACCGTGAGTTTAATGTTCATCCTGTGAACATGGAAAGGGAAGATTACGGCTAATTTCATCATTTATACAAGAAGTTGAGAAACCATCCTGATAGGTTTTTTGAATATCTACGTATAGAGACTGGCACCTTTGATTACATAAAGGATTTAGTATCCTCAAAACTACAGAAGAATTGGTGTAATTTTCACACTAACCCCATTTTACAGGAAGAACGACTTGTTCTAACATTGCGTTATCTAGCCACAGGTACATCTTTCAAACATCGATCGTTTTCATTTAGAATGGGTGCCTCTACCATAGGTGAAATCGTACAAGAAACTGTCGATGCTTTGTGGGAGGTATTGCAACCTTTACATATGCCAGCACCAACCGCAAAAGACTTTGAAAATATATCAAGAGATTTCGAACGAATGTTCAACTATCCTAACTGTATCGGGTGTATAGATGGAAAACATGTGAGAATTATTTCACCCCAGATTCAGGCACAATATATTACAACTATAAGCACTTCTTTTCTGTTGTTTTGCAAGGTGTGGCTGATAGTAACTATCGTTTCACTACTATAGACGTAGGTGGTTTTGGAAAGCAGAGTGACGGCGGAACATTTCGTACATCCGTCATCTATAAAATGATTCAGGACAACACTTTAAAGCTTCCTACTGACAAATATCTACCTTTAACAAACATTCAAACTCCTCTAGTTTAACTTGAAGACGATGCTTACCCTTTGATGAGAAAGGTCATGAAGCCTTACAACGGGCCTCTGATGAGGAAATGTACAACAAACGACACTCCAGGCAAGAAAAACTGTGGAGTGTGCATTTGGAATTTTGTATGCCAAATGGAGAATATTTTCAAAGGCTATTGAAACTGACGTAACAACTGCAGACAAGATAATAAAATGTTGCTGTGTGTTACAAAATACTATAATCGATCGTGAAGGAGTGGAACATCACCTAAAGCAGATAATTTCATTTCCTAAAAAAAATGTCATTGATTCATGGTAGTACCAGAGGTCGTCTACCAACACATGCCAAACAAATACGTGACTTACTAAAAATGTATTTTAGTGCGAATCCTATAGAATATGATGAATGAAATAAAATGTTAAAAATAAAAGCTGCTATCAGTTATACTGTTTTGTGTGTGTTTAGTACTATTCAAGTTTCAAATAATATATTACATAATTTTAACTTTTTTGAAAATGTAGTTATGTAAATGAAACATATCTTTTTAAGTTTTTCTGTTTATTTTTCAAGTTATATTTTTCCTTGTTATACCATTATTATATTTTCAACACTGCAATAAATAAATATCCAATTAATTGGGCCGATACTTGATGAAAATCCATTATAATATTGTAAATAAAACTTCTGGAATGGAACTCTGTGGAGTACCTCTACTATAAGTTTTTCCACATCCAATGCCATCAAGAAACAAGTAAATCACAGTAAATCACAAATTGTATTGATAATATTATATCCACAAACAAAAATTGCAACACGTGTGCAGCAGCCAACTGTTGTCAGTGACATACGGGACTGGCGTAATAAAAAGGCGGTTGCAAAATATGCAGGTGCTAGCCGTTTCACATAGCTTTAAGCTATGTAAACAATCGGGGTAGCAATTATATTTCTATCCATCCAGGATCCCTGCGCCTATCGAGGTAACCAGCAAGGCTCCACAGTGCACGGGTACGTTGCCAACTATGGAAAGATTGTTACATCGCAGTAAGCGAGTAAGCTACCATCCCGGCTACCAGCGTACATCCCGGCTCCACTCTGTAAATACCCTAAGGGTACCTACACAGTGGAGCCGAGATGTACGCTGGTAGCCGGAATGGTAGCGTACTGACTTAATAGATGATTACCTGGCAGAATAAGAGGAGGCGCACGTTGACGCTCTGCGATTTCTAGCAGTTATAGCTTCAGTTACTTTTTGTCATTCAATATGGAAGGACAACGTTGTTTGCTCGAAAGCACAGCTACTAAGTGGTGTGTGTTATTTAATAATGACCGTGAGTTTAATGCTCATCCTGTGAACAGGGAAAGGGAAGATTACGGCGAAATTCAAGAACTTGAGAAACCATCCTGATGAGTTTTTTGAATATCTACGTATGGAGACCTTTGATTATATCAAGGATTTAGTATCCTCCAAAGTACAGAAAAATTGCAATGCGCAGGCGCTAGCCATTCCACATAGCTTTGAGCTATGTAAACAATCAGGGTAGCAATTATATTTCTCAATTTATATTCAGGATTCCTGCGCCCATCGAGGTAACCAGCCAGGCTCCACTGTGCACGGGTACGTTGCCAACTGTGGGAGGATTGTTACATTGTAGTAAGCGAGTAAGCTACCATTCCGGCTACCAGCTTACATCTCGGCTCCCCTGTGTATGTACCCTTAGAGTACATATACAGTGAGGCCAATGAACTGTAGAACGAAGATCTCAAAACGCCATACCTCTGGGGCGTCGTAGCCGCCATACTGGGGCAAACATGTCATTTTCAGCAATGAACATGTATAATAGGCCCCACCATGAAAATGTGTCTCTTCTGTTCATTTTGATGTCCTGAACAAAGTTCTAAAAGCGCCATACCCATGCGATGTCGCCAACGTTAGATATTGCCTTAAAAAGTTGTCACATTCTTATAGGTTGAGTGTATCAAAGGCCCCTCTGCCATACCGGCATTTTTACGTGTATTTCGAAGTATAAAACACGAATATATCATTTCCATGCCCATGGCATGTCGCTAACGTCAGATATTGGCTTCCAAAATTGTCACATTTTTATAGTTTAAGTGTATTAAAGACCCCACTACCATACCGGAAATTTTATGTGTATTTTGAATTACAAAGCAAAAATATATCACAGACATACTCAGTTAGTATGTTGCTAACGTGCACAATAATTAATCTTATATATAATTTTTTTTTAATTTGTATGTATATGATAATATTGTTTAGAATTTTTTTTGCATGTTGAGACGTGTTTTGTAAACATTACATTCGAACTATCTTAAATAAATTCAAATGAGCAGATTTTGCTTAACTTAATTTTCTCCAAAACAACTTTTTTATATAAAATGAAATGGTGAAAAATATTTTTTAGTTGGTCATTTTTTTCATTTCCACTACTTGTAAATTTTTTATGCATAAACAGAAAGAGTCACAATTTAATTCATATTATTATTCTTGAAACTAATATACAACAAGAAGGTTATATATACATATATTGAAGTATTATGAAACAAGTAACAAGAAAATGTTGACTTTCAGAGTTAATAAAATATAATAACACCGTTATTGACAATTTTTGAGAGAAAAATTTGAGCCACAATAATTTTACTTAAAAAAGAGATAAGCCACATATTTTGATAACTTAACTCCCTATCAGTATCTGAATAGGTTTCAGTCTCACTATCACCGTCAATAAAATCCTTATCCTTAACGCTATCGCCAGACCCAAAATCTGAGAAATTATCAATTTCTGCAACTTCAAATTCATCCCTATTTTGTCCAACCGTTCTACCACCTGACGCCGCTATGGTAGAAAAGCGTGGCCTATACCGTTTCAACACTTAATAAATTCGATTTCATTTTGAAAGCAACAAGGATATTCACAAATTGTGCTGCCATCTATGTTACATTATCAATAACATTTATTTCAAAGGTAAATATGTGCCTTCTGAAGTGAAAAATGTAAATATGTCAATTTGGAGAAAATTGTGGCTTGTACCGTTGTTGCTCTGAGGTCTTCATCTATTCATAAATTTTTAATTTTTGAAAGAGACCTGACAACTCACTGTGCAGTTATCTAAAGAAACTGTAATGTTTTAGCACTTCAGCATAAATAAAAATGAAAACTGCGCAATGTCTACAAATAAACCAATCGTATTCTACCTTTCTTTACTGTAGTTGATATATAGGCTCTTGCACCGTATATTATTAAACTAAGTTTAATGATAAACCGAGTTTCATTTGACGTATTCGCTTGCACCAACATATAAACAGCGTTTAAGCCGTCTTAAACCCCGCTTAAACCAAGTTTAGTTAAACGACGTTTTATAATAAAACGGTGCAAGAGCCTTTTGATCGTGTCGAATATTCAAAAAATTACTCTGATACTTTTTGAAGCTGCTGATAACATTGTATGAATAATTTTATCTTACATGTTCCTTAAAAAATTTTTATGTATGATAAATAAACCTCTCGACATCAAATATTTTACATATTTTTCGAAACCAGATGAGGATTTGAACATGAGATCGATTAAACCTCGTAAGCATGAATTAATGAAGCCGTAGAATATTTCCAATACTTTGCAATATAAATAAAACATGAAGATATTTCCTTATCTTAAAATGATTCTAGACAAATATGTCAACCTCAATCTTATAGGAAGTTTCTCATATTATGATAACTGACTTCATCTTATGAAATAACACATATTTTTTTTTAAATTTATTTATTCATCAAAAAAGATCTTACAATTTATATCAGATAACAACAGTGAAAAATTACTGTGTTGTGGTATATCTTCCAATCTGATTATACCATGATGCTACCTGATATGAGATTTTTTTCCTAACAATATTTACTGTAGATGATATGATATGTATATTTTGTTTCGTCTTTGTATCACTATTCAATACAATGTTTTTTTCAATGTGTACAGTATTACATTTGATCTTATTTATAAGTTTGTTACTATCCTGTTCGACCATACTCTCGATATTCAATAATTTCAGATCTTTGTACAATATTTTTGTTGGCGTTTGAAGGTTTTCGTTGACGAGTACTTTTAGAAATTCATTTTGTGCCACAAGACTTTTAAGTCAGCTACATTAGCTCCTCCTCAAAAGGCAGACAAATAGCTCAAAATGGAGGATACTCGTGCGTTGTACAATAAATATTTCTTTTTACAATTGAGGAGATAGCTTGCTGTTCGTACTGCATGCATTGAACTTCCGAACTTGAAGCAAAGGTATTCTATATGTGCGGTAAAACTCATTGGTTTTCTTTTCATTTTCAAAATCTTCGCATTATTACCCCGAGGCGAAGCTAAAGGGGTTATAGTCTCACGACAAAAAGTTGGTAACTGGCCCGATTTTGAAAATTCCAACAGATATCGATAAAACACATATGATTTCATTAGGGAATTTGAATTACCACTTTTTCCCAACGAAGAATAAAAAATATAGCGTTTTTACCCCGAGGTGAAGCTAAATTGTTTACACGAATATGTATACGGCTTAAATGTAATTATTCTTACTGCCCGTTTTTGGGCTCTAAAGACCTCGCCAGCCCTGGCGCAGTTTCCCCAACATATAATACCATATGTTAGGCATGACTGTACGTAGCCATAATAATAGAGCAGTAATAGGGAAACGTCAACTCTTTCTCTTAATCGCCATAATACATAAGTGGATAAGGAAAGTTTCTTTAAAACTTCATCAACTTGACTTGACCATGAAAGATGCTCGTCAAGAATAATGCCCAGATATTTCGTGACTGTATTCTGTTTAATTGAACTATTATGCATCTTAACAAGTAAGCTTTTATTTAGATCTGCAAGTGAAAATAACATCATTTCGGTTTTTGATTGATTTAAGACGAGACCATTATTTTGACAAAAATTAATAATTCTATTCACGGCACCAGTTGACATTTTAGACAACAAATCAAGATCACTATAAGATGTCGTAACGTTTGCATCATCCGCAAACGCCCCCACATAGTGATATGGGAATTCATACATGACACTATCAAAAAAAATAATAAATAAAAGCGGGCCCAAGATGCTGCCCTGGGGTACGCCACTGGTCACTGGTAAGTAGCCTGAGTTAACCGATAAATATTCATTTTTTAAGTTAGTTTTCTGCTCTCTATCTGTAATGAATGACTCTATCCACCCGTAGGATACACCGGCGCATTCCGCATTTGTAAAAACTTCAAGCATCAAGTTAATATCTATTACATAAGGCCCATTTTAAAATCAAAAAAAGAGGCATAACGACTTGTTATTTAGCTCAAATTTTGAAAGAACATGAGTATATAAAGACAAAATAGCATCTTGCGTTGAACGATTCTTCCTAAAACCAAACTGATATTTACTGAAGAAATTTTCCCTATGTAAAAATGACTCCAATCTCAAGAAAAAACATCTTTCAAAATTTTAGAAAAAAACGACAGAAGTGATATCCAGCGTTAATTAGACATTAAGGTTTTTTCCACTTTTTTGTGAATCGGAACAACTATAGATTTTTTAAGTTATGCTTGGAAATGTGCCCATTTCAAATGATAGGTTAACAAGATATGTCAATGGTGGTACTAAGTAGTCAGCAACGTGTCTAATAAGTGAGCAAGGAATTCCGTCTTCGCAGCCGAGTTTTTTTTTGCTAACTGATAAATAATTTGATACATTTCATGTTCTTGAAAAAATTGTAAAAAAAAGCGAGTTTGATATTATTTTACCTTTAGATTTTTCTCTGTAAGTATTGGGATGAGTCACTTTTTTATTTTGTTCACAGAGTCAATAAAAAAAGAATTAAAACTATCAGCTGCTTCCTGCAAGTTAGAAATTTATTTCCGGCCTCAGCCACAAATTATGTGGGATGATTTTGACGTCCCAGAGAGCCACTCGCACCCTTTATTATGTTCCAAGCCGTTTGCGACATATTAGTTGACCTTGAGAACAAATCGCAGTGGTACTGTTGCCTAGACAATTTAATTTTAGACTCGTGGAACTTTTTTACAATTTTATAACGAGTCAAAACATTCAGATCATTTGAGTATTTATACTGTTATATATAAATATTGAGTATTTAACTGCATACGGTTACCCTCGAACCACCTCTGAATGATGTTAAGGTCCCTCTGTGCAGAATCAATTTAGGTCAATAAACTATATGGAAAAGGAATTCTCAACTCTTATGGGAGAGCAGATGGATTACTCACTTATGCACATACAGAACCTTATTTCTATATAAGCTAAGTAGGCTGTAGCCTCGGGCGGCAAATTTTTAGGGGCAGCAGTTTGGCAATTTACTTAAATGGAGTTAATAATATTTTCCACACGAATTGAAGAATATATCTTACTATATATCATCTAGTTCTTCTACATTTCCTACTTTCTGAAACTATAATATAATACAAACTTATTAAACGTAATCTTGTATTGTAACTTTGAATATTTTGACTAATTTCATTCGACCGTATAGGAAAGCTAACTTGAAATTGAACACAGTTCTTCAATTAAGCAAATGGGTTAGCTAAATAATCAATTTCTGAACCCACTATATCTTTAACGAATTTTAAAGAAAGGACAGTGAAAGAAAGGACAGAAAAAGATAACTGGTTTGCTGGCATAATTTATTATATAAACCATTAAAATTGTAGATTTATACAAACTAAATGAAACTTATGTTCGAAAAAGTTGAAAACGCCAATGAACTATAGGCGGTATACTCTCAAATCTGGCCATGTGCACATATAACAGAATGAAAAACCCTCAAAAAAACCAGTGTCATCTTAAATGTCCAATTTTTATGTAAATTAGTTACTATTTCGTCATATATATTCTTGTTTTTACGGTTTAACTGTTTTTGTATCTCAGATATGATTTGTGTTCTGATTTTTTATTTGAAATCAATATATTTTTCGAAACTGCTACAATAAAAAATTAGAGTAATGCTAATAACACGTAACTTACTTTTGGCGTATATCGTGAAAATCACTGAATTTAGATATCACGAAAATGTTATTCTATTGTTCATATCTTATAATTTCGGGTATCTACTGATATTAGCTAGCCTAAGATTATTGATATTATTAATCTCCATCAAGAGCGTATATTTTTATAGCTTTAACACTGATTAATTGAACTTTTTATTGCTTTATATTATTGAAAATATTAACCGTTGAAATTTTAGATCAGTTATATACATATATTATAAAGTATATTATAAAATGAAACAACACTTTTTTTTTTCATGGCGAGCTTGAGGGCTTGCAGGTAATTGAGACAGCGAGCCATTGAAACAAGTCACTTCCTACTTCCGAATGAAATAATGCGTTAATTTTAATTTTCAAACGTTTTTGAAATTTCCATCAAAAAATCTTGAAATATCCGATTTTTGGGATTTGATTCACATTTACGCACATAATGTCTAATCCACTTCCATCGTTCATGAATTATGGAACCTTTGCCTAGTTACGGTTGCCACCGCAAAATTCATTCTGACAGATGATAAAGTAACAATTAATTGATAGTTATAATTCGCAACCCTGGTGAGAAGGGGTTGAAAGTAAAAATGACGTTTGAAAACTTGTGAAGAAATTTTTTGTTGCATGGTTACCCAAGTTCAATCTATTTGCATAGATCAACACTTTTCCTGGCCGGCGGCCGGAAAAAGTGTTTGCATAGCAAACACTTCTTCCCTCCTTCGCCGGAGAACATAGAACTTTGTTACGATGAATCCTGTTCAATACCGAGAAAATGACGTTATTATTGTACGTTTGAAAATAAAAATAATTAAAAACTTTTTTTTTAGCAGTAAAGGAGAGTCGACATGTTTCGATTTATGTCAGTTGTATAGTGAAACTTAAGCCAAGTGTTGTTTTATTTTGAAGTTTAAAGTTTATTCTTTATCAAGTTTCACCAAGTGATGTGCGAGAATTCAATCTCAATTATACATATATTAATTCGTATCCAATACACTTCAAAATTTTAATAACTGGAAGGCACATGTCCAAATTTCTGTTATTTTATTTTCATTGCGATCGACAAGATGCCTGTTACTGAATCCAATTCTAGCCATGAATGTGATGCACGATCTGAGTACATAAACAGTGACATCAAAATCATTTCGAAATGGGAACTGATAATTTAATTGCTTTTAATGCTACCAAGGCACAGGCAACCATGTGTTCAAGAAAAGTTCTCACCGATATTATCAATGTTTATGAAAATTATTCGATTTTAGCTATCGGCGTTAATTCCAATTTAATATGGCACGAACACGTTTCCGCCATTGTCAAGTTTACTGCACCGAAGGTTTGTTATCCGTGCTAAAAAAAACTTTACGCCAAAGCAGCTATTGCTGCTTTAAAAGGTTCGTCCATCAGTAGGTTACTTCTCCCATGCTTCGAGCTCTGCAACTCTGCACACTTTGCACCTAGTCAACTCAATTTAAAAAAGATCAGCGTAAGGCTAATAGACGACCCTTCGTTAAAACCTCATCTTCTTCCATTCGAACGTCGAAGGAAAAAAAGAGGAAACACACGTGTTTCATTCCTCCCTGAATTATGTGTCAGGGAGGCGGGCAGCTTGAGTTTGGGATTAACTCCTTCAGCAAGATTAGAGGATACACTTGTATGTACAAGTGCATTAAGGATAGGTGAGACGGGATATTTATGAAACATAGGAAGTGTGGGTAGGGTTCAGAGGATTAATACTGGCCCAGCATTCACCTTGTAAGTTTGCAAGCAGTGATTTACATTACCATGAGGAAACCTCTAAAGAAACTCATGGCATACCAGTCGACCCCGGTATTTGAACCCGAGACCTCCCAAATAGTAGCCAGCGTACGCTAAGTACTCGACTAACTAGCTTGGTTACGTCGAAGAAAGCTTGTCGTCTTATATCTTTCTTACAGGTATAATCACGGCATGTGTTCTTCAGCCGTTGCGTCCATTATTCGAAAAGAGTACAATTTGCTCGTCGCAGAAGGGATACAAATAATACACCTATTTATCTTGAAAACCTCAAAAGTATCAGAAACAGTTTGTGAATTGAACAGAAAATCTGTGAAATGCTCTACCACAGTAGTGTCTCTGGTTTGCTATGACATGCGGAGGAGTTCAAATCCATTATAAACCGATATTTATTGCAATCGTCTATGGCTCTTGAATGAAAATAATATCAATTAATATTCGCAATTTAAAAAAACTCAAATTGTTACATTTTATGGAGAAATATTTCAGTAAAACTCGAATTATTGATTTTCATAATTTACAATTATACCAACGTTTGAACAAAAATTTGCTCTTTATTTCAATAAATCAATTATCTATATTGCATTTCCAAGTAAAAAACAAGTTAATCAGATTGTTCGTTTTATGTGATGGAATGTCGTCTCTATTAAAATCAGATTCCATTCAACTCATTTTATTTCTATCACAATCAATTAAGAGATAACATATACTTTATCAACGCTTTGATTGTTTTGTGTAAATCTACCGACTGCATCCTTGCCAATGCTTCTACTCCTGTTTTGAATTAATTTAAACCACAAAATGCTTGAGCAACAGAACTCCGTCACTATTTGCTCTCATTTTTGTTTTATTTTACATACAAATTCTCAATTTCCTAAGTGAATTTGTAATCGCTGTACATGAGCAAAACCTGAAAACCCACGAAGAGATATGTATTCTCTACGTTATAATGTGAGCGGTCAAGGAAAATGTTGAAACCCTCAAAGGATCATTAATTTCCTGATATCAACTTCATTCATCACAAACATAACACTGAAATCGTTGATCTCCAAATTTTCAAATTTTAAAAAAAATATTTCGCAATCTGAAACATAGTGTAGTCAAATCAATGGCTCTCCATATTCTAAACAGATTCATGGTATATATTTATCGAAGTTTCACTGGATGGTCAAGAGCTCCAGACAAGGAACTTTTTTCTTTGCACTCCTTCTCTATTTTCACTAGCTTTTGTCTTGATAAAACGTCAGTCTGAACTAATAGGACCGCAACCTTAAGAATTCCGGCTGTGTTGATATTTATAATATTAATACAGCCATGGTAAAACGTTCGGTGCAGGTCGTTGGTCCATTACTGGTTATCATAATAAATAAATGTTTCACTACTGGTAAATTTCCAGATTCACTTAAGATTTGCAAGGTACTGCCGATATTTAAGAAGGGAAATAGGGATGACATAAACAACTCTTGAACCATAACTATTGTACCGCTTTTTGGTAAAATCGTTGAGATTATTTTGAAGGATAGACTGATTTGTTATTTATTGGAGTTTAAAGTTTTGACATCATGTCAATATGGTTTTATTCCTGGCCGCTCGACCATCCAGGCCTTGCTGGAGCTCGTGAGCAGTGTTGTCGAGGGCCTTGATAGTGGCGAGCGCTACTCAGCAGTCTTGTGCGATCTACCCAAGCTACTCAGCAGGTCTTGTGCGATCTACCCCTTTGATTGCGTTTCTCATGATATCCTTCTTGACAAACTGGAATACCTTGGTGTAAATGGCCTGCCTTTGTCCTTCTTCAAAGATTATCTTGCCAACAGAAGACAGGCAGTATGTTTGAATGATGAGCGGTCCGATATTAGAGTGATTTCGCATGGTGTGCCTCAGGGCTCTGTCCTTGGGCCACTACTATTTGTCGTCTACATTGATAACCTACACTTAAGCATGCATCCTTGCAGAAGTGTCTTATACGCAGATGACACTACTATACTTATTCCAGGCAAATCGGATGATGAGATCAACTCGAATATTGCTGTGACTGTGGCAGCTGCCGAAAGATGGTTTACATCAAATTGTCTCAAATTGAATTGCAATAAAACGCAGATAATAAAATTTAGCTTTGCCAAAACTGTGAACCAATTGCTGATTTAACTATCGACAGTGGTTTAAAGTGGCATTCTCATATTGTGGAGATATGTTTAAGACTGAGCAAACAGATTTTTCTTTTAAGACAACTTAAAAAAACTTTTGCAGTTGATATATTGAGGACAGTTTACTTTGCAAATATTCATTCTATTCTTAGTTATGAAGCAATTTTATGGGGTAGGTCTTCTATGGCTGAAAGAGTATTTAAGATCCAAAAGCAGGCACTTGATAATTGAAGGTGTTGGACCTACGATTTCTTGTAGACCACTTTTTATTAAATATCGTATAATGCCGCTACCTTGCGTTTTCATCTACCATATGCTGATGGAGATTCGACGTGTATCCGGCACTCTTCCGCCACTGGATTATAATCATGATTATAAAACCAGATCTTCGGGAATTCTTTTACTTCAAAGGCATAGATTGGTCAGATCTCAACTTAACTCATTAGATTTTAAATTGTATAATAAACTTGGTGCAAATATAAAACGTTTACCTGTAACATTGTTTAAAAAAAGATTAAATCGGTTTTTGTTGGATAATTGTTTCTACTCGCTTAAAGAATATATGGAGGCACCATCCTTAATGTAGGGGTAGTTCTTTTTATTTATTTTAAGTATTCTTTAGTGTTTTTACGTATAAGGTTTTATTAATGAGTGTGAATGGCCATTCAGCCACACTATATATTATATTTTATTAGCGTTAAGATTCGTAAGTTTTTCCCTTTAGAGAATTTATATTGATATATATATTGACCTGCATCAAACATGTACAATGTAACGATGTTAAATAAATATTTCTCTCTTTCTTTCAACCTAATATTCTTTCTGCGGCTTTAAGTAATACCCAGATATTATAGTCCGCAACCAAGAAAATGATATTCTACATCATTATTGGTATTATTACACTATTGAGTAATTCTTTAATTCTGAAATGTACGATAGGGTTATTAACCGAACAAAATATTTTCAAGATTATTTTTATAATCGTCTACAATATTGCCTCACGAGGAGGTTACTTGATGCGTTTATGAGAAGCTAATCTATCATAAACTTCCCACAACGTAACCATTCTGAATCTTTATTTATGTGATTGCTTTCCAGCCATGAACATAGTTTTCACTTCCTGGTGCACACACTCTACTCATTCTTGAGTCTGAATATGCATAGGTTTTTTAATAAAGTAACCTAAGGATCTTTTGTACACCAGCTATTAAAAGTGACGTTCTTAATGCCCTTTTTGAATTTTAAAAGTGTACGTTTATAAGATATAGTATTATTTTTAACACGTAGTGTTAAAACAAATTCTTATAAACGAATATTTTTAAAGACAGTTTCAGTTTCCTTCTTTATTCTTGAATATACACCAGGCGAGAAGATTAGTATATGCAATTTCGTACTGCTGGCGCGACTTTTTTGGCAGCACTTCTAGTGTGGCTCTTTTTGCAGCCTCTTCAATATTGGTAACAAATCATTACTTTTATTTGAATAAGTATTTTCAACGATTAAAATTTTTTGAACTGTTTTTGTCACTTACTAATTACGATGGTTGCTACAACATACGCGATGCTTGGTAACAAATCAAAAAATGATTAGTTGTCAAGAAATGTTAAAAGTATGCAATTTCGACTTCCAAAATAGAGAAGATGTACAAAAAATAGTGTATGATATTTGTGTTATAAGTGACTTTATTTTGTCCTTCGAGTTCTCCATTCACAAAATGAAGTATTGCTTTTAATACTAATATAATAAATAGCTATTCACCATATTCAGAGTTAAATTACGAACATAAAGTGAACAAGGAAAATTCTTTAATAATTTAAAAAAAATTATCAAACAACTTTCCAAGGAAGCTGGTTATACGTATTCAGCAACGCAAAATCTGCATTCACAATCGAACGGTGAATTATAGAAATTGTCAAGTCACCCCGACTCAAAATCTGCATACAGCTGTTTCGATCTTATTAGATCTCATCAGTGCAGCTTATTTGACTCTGAGTGAATTAACAAATTTCTAATTGTTCCCCAATACCAATCGTGGTCAGTAACACTGGTTGGATAACAATCCAGAGAGCCATCCCACCAGCTTCCTTGGAAAGTTTTTTGATAATTTTTAAATTATTAAAGAATTTTCCTTGTTCACTTTATGTAATGTATGAAATTGACCATGGTCGACTAGTATGTTTTTCATGATTTGATTGTTAAATTACGAAGAAAAGCACATATTTATGACATTTTGTCGTGATCATAAATAATCACCAATGTTTATACAAAACCACATGATTAATCTACTTCATATAAAGTACAAGCAGAGGTTTGTTGTGATAACCGTCGAGATGTTTCCATTATTAACCAAGCGAAGGATGGGCATTCAGTATACTTTTATCAGTAAACAATAAACTTTATCAGTAAAAAATAAATCGATATTCATCGAACTGAGATTTAGTCCAGTAACTTCATACATCCCAGCATGGGTCAAATCCGGTAGTAATAGTGATTTTTTGTAGACTTGATTATGATGTTGGCCTAATGAATAACCCAAGTGATCTCGTACTCCGAACGCAACTTTGTCAAAAATCGAAAAAACCGCGAAAAATCAATTTTTTTCAAATTTTTGCGAACTTTTTCAATAATTTTTCAAAGTAGACTAAATTTGCTACATTATGATACTAAAATTGTCTCTGTAGACCCAATACGTTCCGAGATCAATCGTTTCAAAGTTTATTATTTTTTTCGAACTTTTGACCCTGATTATCGAAGCCCTGTACTTTTATGATGGAGCGTTAAAAAGAAAATGAGAAGTATAAACGATGATGCTTAAGCTTAGCTACGAATAATGAAGTAAAAAAGATAAAAACAACAGAAGTTAATAAGTTTTTTTATTGGGAAACTGAGTAATATTCAAAATCAAAAAAATTGAATTAATTTAGCCCTCTTAGAAGGTCCCGGTTGAGGTTCGTCCGTATCCGGATCGACGTATTGGAATAGCATATTCCCTTCAGGGGATGGTGATGAATCGTCGACGTCTTGTGCCCACAAGAGATCCTCCATTTCGACATCGGACAGATCGTCGCCTTCTGGGATATCTAGTACTGCAACATCAGGTATATTATCACAAGAGGTCCTGCTGCAGTGCCTGCAGACTGATGAGCATTTTTATCCTACCTTCCTACAGCTGCACGTGTTCGCACAACCCTTCGTCCAGATGCAAGAAATCATCCGCAAGAGGTGTTGTGGGGCTGCATCTCTGGTCATCATTTTGGGGATGAGGCCTTGTGGAGCAGATATCCACCCCTAGGAGAGGCGCACTAAACCTTCACTTAAAGTCTCCTTACATATAAAATTATGGGCTTTTATCAACGTGATTAACTTGAAAAATTATAAACTTTGAAAGGATTAATCTCGGAAAGTATTAGATCTACAGAGACTTACTACAGAGTATCATATTGTAGCAAATTTAGTCTACTTTGAAAACGTATTTGAATATTTTTCTCATAAACTAATACTTGCGATTTTTTCGCGGTTTCATCAATTTTTGACAAAGTTGCGTTCGGCGCTCGAGGTCACAAACTTGGATTATCATCATAAACAAGTCTGCAAAAAAATCAGAACTACCGAATTGGACGCATACTACCCCATACTTTCAGGCGACAAAGTTACTGAATCAATTAAAGATTTGCTGAAGAAGGTAATCTTTATTAGGAAATAGTCCCTCACATTCAAAAGCAAAATATTTGCTTCTATCACTGATCATATGACTGTTGCAGCAATGCCTGCGAGGATTAATTAATAGTGTGTTTGTCTGTGTAGTGATTTTTGGTGATTAGATCAACATTGAAAATATTTTTTGTTGTTGAGTTATCATTAATTACTTTTCCAAAGACAATATTTGATTCAGAACAAAATGCTCGACTTGAAATTCTGAAAGAATCGAATGTTCACGGCAATTGCATAATGTATAATGAATAAATAATAAAACAACTGTTCAAAGAATCATTCCGAAGAAACAAAAGTTTCCTGTTAATTCGAATCAAATTATCACCCAAATTTATTTCATTCATAAGAACATAAGAAAAAAATTGATAATGAGTGAGTACGAGTGTGATATATTTCAGCATACGTAAATGAAAATCGTAATTTTATCCTTACTTCTAATAATAGAGTTATTAGTATAGTTGAGTAAATATTAGAGATAACTCTCTTGTGAAACGCAGGAGCTTATCTAGAAAATTTTCTTCGAATGGATTAGTAATATCCATAGAATTATTAATTTTTGGTAGAAAAATGAAACATTCGTGACAATAGGCATGACCACAGTATCAAACAATCGTCGATTTAATGGTTTTAGGGGAAAATTCATATTAAAAAAAAATTTAAGACTGCTTTAGTTTTATTTAAAAAATTCAGATTATAAAGATTTTCCATAAAATAAAACATTAAAATACTGCAATGGGCCATTATAACTGAAAAAACAATCACAGCGCATGACGTCACGCTTAGGTAAACTACGCTGTCAATACTCTCATTCACTGTGTTTTGTTGTTGTGAATACTACTGATTACGCATTTGGATTAATTTTTTATTATTTTACATGTGGTTTATCGACTCCACTCTACTATAACAATGGAACCAAGCTTTTGTAAGGCAAATAGCTCAAATTTGCCCAGGATTGATGTATTAATTTTGGGCGATTTACTCGCAACAAATGAAGATTTTTCCTAGTCTGAGTTTAGAAACGTGAGAACATCCTTGTAAGTCAATTTCGTATTTATCTCTACCCTAGATACAACCAATTCAGATATAATAAAACCCGTTTTGAACTAATGCGAGTTTATTTTACTTTCATTGGTTATTTTTACAATAAACTTATCGTTGTTTACCTTTGAGGTTAGCTCCCTCACTACTTGTAAGTTACTATTTTGTTAATACATCTACTAGTACTAGTAGTATTTTTCCTCACAGTAAACATCTAAAATCTGATAAATCACCAAGTCAATGGGTATGTATTCTGTATTCTGTATTTTTGGGAGTGCAGTCGAGACCACAGCACTTAGGCCCCATTGGGCCCTTTGTGCATCCTCCCCGGGAACCAACCATCCCAGTCGTTTGAAAAAGAGGGTGATTGCACCTAGGGGGATTTCCCTCAAGGTGGCTAAAGTTGGCCACCGTTCACCCAGAATGGATTCTCGGAGTGACAAGACAGCGGGGCATTCACAGAGGACATGTTGTACCGTCTCGTCTTCCTGTTCACAGCCTCTGCAGAGAGGTGTGTCGCTTAATCCCATATTAAATAAGGGCTTTCGAAGTTGGCAGTGTCCCGTTAAAATTCCCACGACATTGCGTAGTTTTCCTCTGGGCATCGCCAGGTAAGTCATTGCTGCATCTTTCTTGGGATAATTTAAAAGTTCCCTGGCAAGTCTGCAGGTGGTTGTTTCATCCCATAGGATTTTGAATTTTTGATGGGTGTTCTCTTTCATCATTTGTGACTTTGCTGTCAGCGGTAATAGGCTGGAAGGACCAGGACCGAATATGTTCAGGCCGGCTATGTATGTATTTGTTCTAATTAATTTCAATTATTTCAGGCCTTCACGACCATCATATGGCGATGATGCAATCAGTTATATGCAACTGAAACGGAAAAGAAAAATTTTTACAGTAAATTGCAAGGTTTGCCCAGAGCAAATATATATATATATATATATATATATATATATATATATATATATATATATATATATATATATATATATATACTTGCTATGGGCAAACCTTGCCCAGAGGAAACGCATGTTTTCTGAATGAATAGTATTTCGCAAAAATAAGGGTGCTGCCCTTGTCACACCGCCAGCAGAGAGCACAGGCAATGCTGTTTTAGCCATGGCACCGTGGACGACGTGTGTTTGCAATCGAGCAAAAACAACGATTCTGTAGTTACCGTGCAACGTTTATTCCGTCGACAATTCAATGTTGAACGCCAAGGGCCAATTCCAGATCGAAACACGATACTCCGATGGGTTGAAGGATTTTGGAACTACTGGATCCGTCATGAAGAGAAAGCCACTCGTCAAGAAATTGCAAGAATACGACAATAAATGATTTTACGTGTATTGCACAACTTCCAAGAGCGGTTGGAGATGTGCGAGCGTGAAGCAGGATGACACTTGACTGACATTATTTACCATCATTAACATTAAGTGCACTATTCTCACTTTTTAGCTGTAATTAAAACAAAATTATCTTCAAAATAAAAAATTTTATGCTTACGTGATAATCATATATATATATATATATATATATATATATATATATATATATATATATATATATATATATATATATATATATATATATATATATATATATATATATATATAAATTCTCTTTTGTCGTTGGTGACGGGTGCAACGATTGTGTCTTACGCAGATGATACAGTCGTCATATTTCGTGAAGACTCCTGGGCGGAAGCCAAAATAGCTGTTCAGCGCGATCTTCACAAAATTACAAAATGGTTAAGCGTGTACCAACTTTCATTAAATGTTAAAAAGACGAATTATATAGCCTTCAGTATAACTGGAGCAAATAGACCAGATTTTTCTGGTATAAAAGTCCCTTGATATACAAGATGAAATTAAGGAGGCTAATGAAGTCAAGTACTTGGGTATAATTATTTGATAAGCATTTAAAGTGGGGTGATCATGTAGATTATTTGTCGAAGAAGGTGAGGAAGCTCATCTACAAATTCTACCAAGCTAAGAGAATTTTCTTTCACGAAAGTTACTTAACCTGATTTACAAGTCTCTAGCCGAATCACTTCTTCGATATGGCATCTTTGTATGGGGAGGTATGTACAGGAACTCATTAAGAAACTAATTATTACCAAAAACTTTATACTAAAAATTATATTTAAGAAACAAAGGAGATATCACACCAGTCTACTTTATACTGAAGATGTGTGCAATATCCGGACACTATACTTTCATAGTTTATGTGTACATGCCTTCAAAAACAAACTTTTCCGGAATTGTAGTCGTTTGATATATCAAACCCGTGGATGTGCTGGTGGTTTTCTGTCGACCCAAAGATTCAAGAAGGAAATTTGCCATCGATTTTTCATTCACACCTTGCCCAAAGCATGTAATCTCTTACCAATAGAGATTAGGCTTATGACTGGACTAAAAAGTTTTTCAGTTGAATCAAAAAAATTTATTTTTCGAAATTACGTAAATTTTATAAAAATTTTAGAATAAGTCTGATAAGTATTAGATGATAAATTGCTGAGATGTTTTGCTCAAACATGTCTGAAAAGTGTCCACATCACTGTAATGTGTTTTTGGAATTGCACAACACAAGTGTTCAGTCACTTAGGTGCATGAACTTAAACGTTTTCATTACTTTATTGTTCTTGACCTTATAGTTTAGTATTATATAGTATAGTTCTTTCATGGATTGTTTCTTGTGATTACTTATAATTAGTTGCCTGAATTTGTGTTGGTAATGATAATAATTGTATAAGTTGTGTAAGAATAAATAAGAATAAGAATATATATATATATATATATATATATATATATATATATATATATATATATATATTGTTGCCCTGTGAACTATTTTTAACATTTTGATAATTATTAGCAATAACAGGCTTGGTAAATCTCAAAAAACTCGATTTTTTCAAAAAGTTGACGTTTCGCCACGACATTCGTGGCTTTTTTTTTAGAAATAAAATATATAGGTATATATATATATACATAATATATATATATATATATATATATATATATATATATATAGGGAGAGGTGGGGTAGATTGATGCATAAAAATTTAAAATCAAATAATATGTGAATAAATGTCACATTTATGATTAATTTTCCACTCAACAGTCGGCTAAATATATAGATATTATAAAGTCAAGGACAAAAATAGTTTCAGATGTGAAAGAAAATAATAAGTACGTGTTTTGTAAAAAATGGATTTAGAATCATTCTGCCCCACCACTTAGATACATCACTTGGGGCACACAAGAGGAGATTGTACGAAATTCGATAAATTATAACACTTTCATGAGAATAATACTTTATTATCTTGAAAATATTGTAATCAGTCTTACAAAATACTTATAACTTGACCAAATTCACAATAAATAGTATATTTATTCTTCCGAACAGGTTTGCCAAGACTATCCTTTTATTAAACAAATAAAACTAAGTACCTAATCAAAACAAAAACAATCATAAAAAAAACTCTAGTACTTTAACAAAATAGTAAACTTGAGTCATATTATTAAGAACGCTCCTGTTGCACATTGTATGTATGCACTGAAATTAACTGAAAAGTTGATGTTCGAGTTTTGCCTTTCTCATAATTTGGTCTTGGCAAGTGTAAAACAACATCTCTAAAATCAAGATAACCTATAACGCATTTTGCTGCAAGTCATCAAATATTCTGAGAAAATTTTCTCAAGTACAGAGTTCCTGGTTTAATACCATATTTTTCGGCTGCTTTTCTAATAGATCAAAACCTTCAAAGTAACTTCAGATATGGCGGTCTTGATCCTCTCTTCATCTAAACTACGTCTTTCAGTCTTGGGCTTGTATGTGCGCACCATTTTCTGATATTAACATAATAATATATTTAATTTTAATTTAAAATATTCTGCAATTTATAAAATGGATTCAGAATTGTTTCAAAATAAATCAGTTAGGTAGATTTTGTATAAATTGCATTCACAAAAAAATCTGTTGGGGCACCTTGATTCACATCAATGTGCCCAATACTTTGCTGTATCTAAGTGCCCCAACAGATTTTTCTCAAAATTCAAATTATACTAAAGAAACTGACTGATTTATTTGAAACAAAATATCAAATCCATAGTATTAGATAACCTAACTCACCTTTGGTATATATAGATCCTCACAAGATGGTATAGAAGACCGGGGAAAAACTTTTACAGTTCACGTTTTTTTTAAGTTGGCTGCACTCGAAACACGTTACGACTTCTAAAGCGGCAACAGCAGACTGGCTTTTGGCGCGAACGAGAAGGATTCGTTCAAACATTTCTATGAGCTTTTTAGACATGTCATCACTGAAATACATTCAACCGATTATTGGATAAAGCTTGTGTATCTATGTGCCCCTTGTATCATTGTGCCCCTCCTCCCCGTATATATATATATATATATATATATATATATATATATATATATATATATATATATATATATATATATATACATATATATAATATATATATATATATATATATATTATATATATATATATATATATATATATATATAATCTCTTGAAAATTATTAGCAATAACAGGCTTGTTGAATCTTAAAAAAACTTCGTTTATATATATATATTTATATATATATATATATATATATATATATATATATATATATATATATATATATATATATATATATATCGTTCGGGTCTCGACGTGCAAGCTTCAACCACTTATCTCTCATTATTTTCTTGTTTGGAACATGTACAAATACTCTGTTGAGTGTTCTTATTGATGTGTTTTCACACTGCGGTACTGCACACCACTCATAATTTTTTGAATTCATTTTTATCATACGAATTAATTTGATGTTTTGTTTACTTTCTTCGCTACGCATAGACACAATGACATGTTTACCTAAGGCTGACGTCAGACCGACGCCATGACACCTGCGAGCTGTTTTCGCGCACTATTTAAAAAATATCAGAAAAATAAATTTAAACTTCGTTAAACTTAAGTTTATTACCGAAATGAAGATTTTTCTCGTAAATAGTTAATGTGTACCCACATCACGGAAGAGTATTTCAAAATTTTTCGTCACGCCTATTGTATTTTTGAAAATTAAGTTTTCAGAAAAAGTTGAGATCAAAAAATGTAAGCCTCCAAAACATGTGACCGTGTGAAGGTGTTTTCAATTTTGTCTCTGAATTCGGCGTATTGACATGTATATGGTGCAAAAAAAATTATTTTCCAATTTTATAATATTGTGTTCTGCAATGTACAAAATTGAGTGGAAAAATATCAGCTGGTGATATTTAAATTCAGGAGATATGGATTGAGACGGAGATAAAATAATATAATAAAGAAATTAATGATCTGCACGTGTATCTACACAACAATTATATGGTACTTCAAATTTTTAATGTAATATTATACATATGCTACCGATGGAATGTAGAATCCAGTCATATTATAGAATATATAGTCAAATTATGTAATGAGTAAAAAATTGAAAAAATTTCAAATTCTTGGAGTATCATTCTTCGCCTAGGAATATATATAACGATAAGAAATTTCATATAAATTCTATTGTTCATCTGACAATTGAGAAATAAATTTTTCTTATCAATAAAAAGTTATTTATTTTGTGACACAAAGAATGAAAAATACCTTATTAATTGTAAATAGTAATGAATGAAATGTTACTCATTCCATGATAAGAACCTAGGAATGTCATTTATAAAACTAACATACTTAGAGATAGTTGTTAGCGAGCCCGATCGACTCTTGACAAGACAAGAGAGCTCCTTGGACAATATTTATAAGTTGTAATATGACTTTTACGGTGAAGTCAATGAAATAAGTTTGATTTAAGATAGTTAAGATTATAATATTGATTGTCGTAACTTTTAGATAGAAGAAAAAATCCGAACAACGATTTCTATATTCATTTTTTGTCTAATATACTACCACCAACTGAGAAAATTATTAATCGTCAATGAAAAATCCTAAAGGATTAAAAATTCAAGCCAGTAACTATTAGAAACTGGCTATTTTTTCTAAAATACGTCAAAAAAATTGGAATACCCAATTTTCGATCCATCCACTTTTGAGTGCCTTATTTTATTAAAGGGAAGATGTTGCCTACTGTTGAAGGCCAAATAATTTAAGTCATCACACTTAGCTAACCTCTTTTATTTTCAAAATATTGTTTGGTAATCAGTTTTTCGAATTTTATCATTTAATGGGAATTAGGAATATAATTGAATCTTTGTAAATATGAAAGTAATAAAAGCTCAACAATCCCATCTAGCCCCCTAGGTAGGGCGTGAGAGTACCACTAGGGCGCAATATGGGATATAGCAATTACCCTATTGTTGTATGGAAAATTTGCAAGTGTATTTTGCTTAGCCGTCTTCGACATTCAAGTCAGCACATGAGCAATATTCCCAATTGCTTCAAATTGAACATGCAGCCCATCGCTCATCTAAATTCAAATGCCACTACAATATAAGCAAGAAGTATTTTCAGTATCAGTATCGCAGATGAACTGAGAAATGTTCTGGACGCTTGTCCATGAATACATACAAATTGTGATCTGTGGAAAATGTAAGATGTTATCCATCTAAGCAGATCATTACAAATTCCCACCTTCGCAAGTCGATGCAATAGCACCGTATGATTAATTTTGCTTGTTTTAGGTCTGTGTATATAACGTCAGTTTGATGTTTTGATTCAAACCCTTCAGAAACATATTCCATCATAATTAGATTCGTTTCCATACTACAACCCTTTATGAAACCGTGCTGATTCTCAACTATCAAGTTTTTTACCTGATTCTCAATATATTTATAAACTAAGCCTTCAAAGATTTTAGGAATTGCTGAGATGGTAGCTACTGGCCTATAGTTCTGAACCAAGTCCTTTCGGCCCTCCTTGTACACTGGAATAATTTTCCATAATCTCTAACGATGAGAAAAAGCATCAACTCTGAGCGACCGGTTGAATATAATCGTTAATGGAAGTGCAAGAGACCTGTGACAATTTCTCAAAAATGTCGGTGGAACTTCATCCGGACCCGGGCCCCTGTTAGGATTCAATGTTCTCAAGCCCTCCTCAACGCTTGCCTCAGAGGGCGAAATCTCTCCTAAATAATCGCTACTGTAGACGTTCTCGACATGATCAAAATTGTCATTGCAATCTAATGTGGGCTCAAAAACAGAACCGAAAAAATCGGCAAAAAGATTCGAAACATCCTCGGGAGACGAAGCCTCCAGATCGTCCCTCCTCATAACCGACGGAAACGAGCTATGACGTCTCTTATGTGAAATGTACTTGAAGAAATTACTCGAATTATAGGATATCTGTTGTTCAATAATTTCTAGATAGCGATAAAAGTCTCTAGATATGAGTCTTTTCGAGAGGGACCTCAGAAGTTTGAAATGATTATAATAATGAATATTTTTGTAGATTTTATATGTTTTGTGAAATATATTCTTCTGATTGATAGTTCTTGTTGTTTCTTTCGAATAATATAAAGGAAGTTTATTATTTATCTCAGTTTTAAGTGTATATTTAACAATTAAACTTTTCAATATGTTGTATATATATATATATATATATATATATATATATATAGATATATATATATATATATATATATATATATATATATATATATATATATATATATATATATTTATATATATATATATATATATATATATATATAAATATTTATATATATATATATAAATATATATATATATATATATATATATATATATATACAGGGTGAGTCATTGATATGGGAAAGCTTGATTGCACCTACACCGTTGATGATATCGAAACGTACCAAACGGTTCTGCGAATGGGAGGTCAGAGTGCAGTTTGTAAAATTATTTTGCCCTTTACAGGGTGTACCATTTTTACGGAGCAAATTTTAAGATACTTTTTTTAAAGGGCACTCTATATATTTTTACACATTATTTGAATTTGTCCTTTATCGAGATTCGTAAATTCGTTAAGTTTTTGCAAATCGCTTCAGCCGTTCAGAAGTTATTTAATTTTTTCTGAAAATTAATGCCTTTGCAGGCATTTTTAAAAAAAATCGCAGGGCACTTGGTTTTTTTAATATCAAGTTTTTATTTGGGCTGTGTCTAAGTAATTGTTCTGGGTATATTTTGACGGAGAGATAATCTATTTTAATTGTGACATTACCTTACTGTGACACATTGATTGTGGTACACTTTGAAAGGCCATATCTTGATTTTTTCAAATGGCACTCTATTTATTTGATTACTTAGTCGCATTGAACATGTCATTCGTCTTCTTTTCTATATTCATGTTTTTCCCCAAAAGTTGATGGTTTAGAAGATAATTCACATTTTCAAAAAAATCAACACATTATTTCATCTTTTAAACGAGTGACATGAAAAACAATTAATTCTGATAACAGACCTTCACTTGTTCATTGTTGTTATCCATGGCCTTCTATTGATTTATGCATTCAATTTCAGAAAATTGTCTTTTATTTGCGCGTTTCTGAGAAAAAGTTTATACTATCATATATTTTTGAAAAGGTAAAAAAAAGACAAATATTATAGTCTATAAATATACAGGGTATTCCATTTAAAAAAACATAAGTTTGCTTTATAACTCAAAAATAGTAAATATGTAACAAAAATTATCTACAGCAATGCATTCTACGGAAATAAATCTATAAGAATGTTATATTACCTTTTCGATAAGATGAAGGATAACGGCGATACGACGGGGATCCCAAAATGCAACATTTTCAAAAATGCCCTGTATCTTAAAAACTAAAAGAGTTATTAAAATTATGTTGACGGCATCTTCAGTTTTACGAAAAAGTAGCACAGTGTCGCGAAAACCGCAACCCTCTATCTTCAAAAATAACGGAGATACCATTCAAATGTACCCAAAATGGGACATCCTGTATTGAGCTTCTATAATTTGTTTTCAATAATTTCTCATCAGACTTTGAAATTGACGCCCGTAGCAGTAACGTTGACGTCAGAATTTATTGTTTTTCATGTCACTCGTTTAAAAGATGAAATAATGTGTTGATTTTTTTGAAAATGTGAATTATCTTCTGAACCATCAACTTTTGGGAAAAAAACATAAATATAGAAAAGATGAAAAATGACATGTTCAATGCGACTAAGTAATCAAATAAATAGAGTGCCATTTGAAAAAATCAAGATATGACCTTTCAAAGTGTACCAAAATCAATGTGTCACAGTAAGGTAATGTCACAATTAAAATAGATTATCTCTCCGTCAAAAGATACCCAGAACAATTACTTAGACACAGTCCAAATAACAACTTGATATTCGAAAAACCAAGTGCCCTGCGATTTTTTTAAAAAATGCCTCCAAAGGCATTAATTTTCAGAAAAAATTAAATAACTTCTGAACGGCTAAAGCGATTTGCAAAAACTTAACGAATTTACAAATCTCAATAAAGGACAAATTCAAATATGTGTGAAAATATATAGAGTGCCCTTTAAAAAAAAGTATCTTAAAATTTGCTCCGTAAAAATGGTACACCCTGTAAAGGGCAAAATAATTTTACGAACTGCACTCTGACCTCCCATTTGCAGAACCGTTTGGTTCGTTTCGATAACATCAACGGTGTAGGTGCAATCAAGCTTTCCCATATCAATGACTCACCCTGTATATATATATATATATATATATATATATATATATATATATATACCTACTCATATATAATAAACAAAGATATAAATAATATGGGTGTAGAAAGAATATGAATTTAGAATAATAAAGAGATATCATATAAACGCATAACTACCTTTAGGTAGAAACACATCAGAATATACACACATATGAACATATAGGTACAGGCTGAGTAAATTTCGGTGGGATATGGAGGTTCAGGGTACTTCTAGCATAGATAGTGGAAAATGAATAAACATGTCATAGGCTCTATTTTAGAGACAACTTGGAATATGAAAAAAATTTTTTGATGAATCACCGAAACTTCTTTATTATCAAAAGTTTCGATTTTTTGAAGACGCTTTTTTGAAATGATGTATCACATGCTACGTTTTGATAACTTAATACTATTTCAATATTTCACATTTTTAAAAATTACCATAGCTGTCTGCGACTTTGACATTGTGTGTAACATAAAGAGAAATCATTCATTAAATTCAAGTGAGAAATGCCTTCAAAACTGCTTCTGAGAGGTTTATCAAAGTGAGCTTTAACAAAAACAAAAAGTCTTCAGGTATATCAAGCTATAAATATTGGTATGGTAACAAAGAATTACTTATTGTTGTCATTTTCGAGCAAAAATGTATTAAAAACTTTTATTATTTCGAAAAGTATGACATGCACAAGTATTTTATAGAGGCGAATGAATATATAGCTTTCAAATTGGGAATTACGATAATAAAAAAGTTATGGTGACTTTTCGAGAATGCAAACTTTTGAAAATGTGCCTGTAGCTCGAAAACAAGTTGACGTATCAAAAGCCGGTTTTCATATTCAAACTTGTGTCAAATATCGAGTCCAGAACACGTCTATTCGTTTTTCGCTATTTATGCTAGAAGTACCCGAAACTTCCAAATCCCAACGAAATTGGCCCACCCTGTACACAAATATATAAAACCTCGAAGGTAATCAGAAGCTCAAAAGAAAATCGAGGAAATTCACTTAGAGGATTATCACGCATCTCAAACATATAGGGTGAAGAGATCAAATCAATCAACAATGCTTATTCAACAAGTTCCTTGTATTTTTATTTGCATTTATATGTAGAGATTTTGTGGAAGTTATTTGTTATGTGTAATATTCTATAGTTATAATTTAATGAGTAGTGTTCTTCAATGACGTATAGGCATACTTACAAAATGTATTAGTTCAATAAGCTTCGTAGGTGTTCGATTACTCTAATTCTAAAATTTCTAAGTTTATGGCCAAGTTGAAGTTGATTATGTACACTATGGTTTTATTATCTCTATGAATACTAGACTTTTTGTTTTTCAGTAATTTTGATATTTCACCACGCTCGTTTCTACCTGGTAGTCCAAAGTTGCCCAAAGGGGTTTCAGCGGTGTCCTGCTTCATTCCCATTTTAGCATTGAAATCTCCGCATAGAATCATATATTGCGTTTGTTTGTCTGTGAGAGCCGTAGTTATATCATCATAGAGACTGTCTATCTACCTCTTCGTCATCACAGCTAGTCGTAGGTGCGTATATCTGTATGATCTTGATGTTGTATCTCGCGGTCAGCTTCAGAACAAGACAGATTACTCTGGTAGACATTTTCTTTAAGGAAACTATGTTTGCGTTATTGCGCTTATGTATTAGGAATCCCGTTCCTCCACTAGACCTGTCTTCTTCGCCCGCATAGTATAAGTTGTGTCCTGATTTTAGTGTGATAAGTTGTTCACTGCGCCTTCTGACTTCGCTAAGGCCTATAACATCCCACTTAATATTCTCAACTTCGCACTCAAGTTCGGTGAGCCGTTCCTGTGACAGTAGGGATCGTATGTTGAACGTTGCGATGTGTAGTGTCCGGTTTGTGCTGTAGTGCACCTTTCTCTTCCTCAGATGTTTGTCCCCTCCAGAATCCATGGGACAGACTGATTGATTATCAGTGCGAGATTCCGGAGATATTCTCCTACTCGCCTGGGGTAATTTAGTTTTAGCAACTGACATTTTCCATAGGGGGTATTTAGCCGTGAAACACCTCGCTGACTAGACGTGTTGGTGAGTTTGTAGTTCAGCCGCCCAATCTGGAACAGACGCTGTCGAAAAGCCGCCCATTCTGGGTCAGACGCTTCCTGAAAGATTTGCTAGTTTTGGACCGCCCCAGTATTTGATTTCCTCGGTACCACCCATATCTGGGAGGCATCCTCCCATCCGCCACCTGGGGAGGCGCCCGATAGGGGACTAGCAAACCCCCACAGGGAATAATTAGAAGAGTTAAACTATCCTGGGCAGCCTATGGAAAGCTTGCGGACGTCTTTAAAGGCGACATACCACAATGTTTGAAGAGGAAGGTGTTTGATCAATGCGTGTTGCCGGTCATGACATATGGAGCTGAAACCTTAACACTAACTACAGCAAGTGCTAACAAACTTATGGTAACACAGCGCAAGATGGAAAGGTCCATGCTCGGGGTGTCATTGCGGGATCATATAAGAAATGATGATCTACGAAGAATTATAGGGCTGGACATGTGGCACGAATGACGGACGGGAGATGGACGAAGAGGCTGCTCGAGTGGAGACCGCGCTTGGACAAAAGAAGTAAGGGAAGACCTCCTACACGTTGGACGGACGATCTAAAGAGATGTGCAGGCAACTGGATACAAAGAGCTCAAGACAGGAAGGAATGGGCAGAAATGGGGGAGGCTTATGTCCAGCAGTGGACGTAGAGAGCTGAGTGATGATGATGATGATGATGAATTTTGATATTTAATTATCCGTTTTGAATTAATCAAATGTCATTAATTGATTTCTGATTCAGAGCTGATAATGCAATATCAAAATCACTAAAGAAGAATAAGTATTGTATTCATAGAGATGATGGGACTGAATTGCGTAGACTCAACTGCAACAATTTTAGCAGATAATTAATTGGCATTACATTTAGTTTCAAAAAAAGAGTACCTGGTTGAAAACTAACGAAGTTTTACTAAACAAAACACAGCTTCAAACTATGATAATAACTTAATTCAACAAAATCATACTTTCACGAAATTAACTTTCGCGTATATAATAATATCTACTTCCTCAAATCCATTTGGAAGCGATGTGCAGGTAAACAAATCCTTGAAACCACACAAAAAATATGAAATCTGTATCTGAAACGCGCAAAACCTCAAGAAAAATTGAAATCTTTACATAAAAGACAGTTGGGAAAATTAGTTCAAATCACCAAAAAGCTCTCACATAACTTCATCCACGAGGACATTTTCAACTGCCCTACCTAGTTTGAACTGTGTTTGGGGGTGCAAAAATCCTTGAAAAGAAAGATTTTGTATCTCAATATGACCTCCAAAGAGCCATAGACTGCTGAATTTCAGATATATTGTTCCTTATTAATTACCAAATCTTTTGCACTAGCCTTTCACTTCCTTATCCATAGTGTGAGGATATCAAAATTGTGAAGGAATGTACCCAAATGTACCAGTTTTGTTCTGCCTCGGAGACAAAAAAGATACCCTATTTTAGCTCATTCTGTATGGGGGCGCTGGAGATTATGACAATATGTACTAGGAAATATATCATTATATGATATTATATCAAATATTTTCGGATATGAATGAAACAAGTATTCTGCTTTTCGGGGATAGGCTGTTGTAGAGTTGATATCCTCATATCTGTGTATGTGTTTGTATATGTTTATATGTGTATGTATTTCCATATGTCTGTTTGTATCCCAAGATAGTAATTGATTACGCCGATTCTTCATTGCACTCGCATGAAAAAGTAACATCTGTTGATATCGTCTTCACGATATCGCGTATTACATCAGTATTGTCTCGACCTTTTTCATTTGAAGATATCGCTGTTATAAATATCATTTTTCTTCTTGAAATACCGCAAATAATAGAAAATTCCGCTATTACAAAATTAGAAAATCCGCTATATTAGAAACTTTAGTTCGCCCGCTTCACAATATAGAAATATCGCTAAAATAGATAGTGCCGCTAGTGTCTTCCAGTTTTAATTGTGTGGAAGTCACAGAAAGAACCTCGAAAGGGTGCTGGTATTACCTTCGCTCCTTTTCTTCCCTACAACCCAAACCTTTATCCTGCGAGTCACGAAGGGTAAGATACATAAGCAGAGAAAGCAACAGGAAATTTTGGTAAGTTGAACTTCCAGCTATTTACACCATTTTCGAAAACTTTACAGTCCATTTTAATTCGCTATAACAGTAATTATATGAATTCATCAGCCCGAAAAATATCAAAAAATCCGAAAATATCCATAAGATTATACTTTCATAAAATTTTTGTATACATGAATCATACAATTGATGTAGAGCAGCTGAATATCATATACATGCTAAGCTTCAATTCAAAATGTGGTTGTGATTGTAATGAGATTCTGTTATTCAGTAAACAAAATTCAGAGACGGCTATCGATTTAATCAAAGAGCTTGATATGGTGGCGGGTGATCTTAAAAGTCAAAGCTAAAATCTACATTCGCCTTCTACATGTAAGCCAAGAAAAGCCTTGTTGTTTAGTAAATCCAAAAATTGAGCAAAGTTTATTCTTTCCTGAGATGTGTTTATAATAATTTTAGTTCTTCAAGGTGCAAGGTTCAATTTAAAATAAACTTCGATCTGCACGGATCTCCTACCCTTTCAACTTTACAATCCACAACAATCTCGCTTTTAATTTAACTTGAATATCATTATACAGGGTCCTGCAACAGTGGCGCGGTGGTCCATATCTCTATTTTGGAAACAGATAAAAATCTATATTTCTATAATATTACCTTATTGCTCGAGCTCGACAAAATAAAAATATTGTCGGTCACACAGGGTGTTCAATTTCTTCTGGACGAATATCAACTATGTTTTTTCAAATGGCAACCTATATTTTTTGTCGCCTTTTCGGTTTCTACATAGAAAATAAAAGATACTTTATATAGATCTTCATTTCGAAAATATTTACGGTTTTCGAGATTTTTTGCATTTTTAATTTTTTTTTCAATTTTGGTCACTCAGAATATTTGAAATTATGAAGTTGTGCCAAGTCCAATTGAAATTCATTTTTAGTCAAATATTCTACATTGGGAAATCTCTCAAACAATATATCTGAAATCAACCTGCGATATACAGGGTATTAAAAATCGCTTGCCACATATTGTAAATAAAAATGTACAGAATCTTCCTTATTTCAAATGGAACACCCTGCATATTATAGATCCAGAAGAAGCGCTAAGAAAAGCTCTATAAATATCATGTATTCCCTATGGTTAAGTTTACTAGTTTTCCTTAAAACAGTGAAAAATGGCAAATATTCAAATTTCTTTGCTATAATCTCAATGAACGACTTTTTTCATAAATAACCTGTTGGTAGATAAACAACTTGTGAATTACACCACAAAATATTCATTGTTTATTCAAAATAATTTCAATAATCTCCAAATTTGAGCCATATTCTTTCGATTTAAAACACCCTTTCAGCGAATAAAATATTTATTGGAAATCGGGTAGTCTGGCAAATGACAGATCAAAATATTTGCCTTCAAATAAGTATTGAAATATTTAGTGATTCGTTAAGTTGAACTTTCGATATAATTTAACAACATTCTAATGAAATCATATCGAAAGTTCTACTTAACGAATCACTAAAGATTTCAATACTTATTTGAAGGCAAATATTTTGATCTGTCATTTGCCAGACTACCCGATTTCTAATAAATATTTTATTCGCTGAAAGGTTGATTAAGATCGAAAGAATGTGGCTCAAATTTTGAGATTATTGAAATTATTTTGAATATACCAGGTATATTTTGTGGTGTAATTCACAACTTGTTCATCTACCAACAGGTTATTTATGAAAAAAGTCGTTCATTGAGATTATAGCGAAGAAATTTGAATATTTGCCAATTTTCGCTGTTTTAAGGAAAACTAGTGAACTTATCCATAGGGAATACTTCATGATATTTGTAGAGCTTTTCTTAACGCTTCTTCTGGCTCTATAATATACAGGGTGTTCCATTTGAAATAAGGAAGATTCTGTACATTTTCATTTACGAAAAGTGGCAAGCGATTCTTCATACCTTGTATATCGCAGGTTGATTTCAGATATATCGTTTGAGAAAGTTAACAATGTAGAATATTTGACCAAAAATAAATTTCAATTGGACTTGGCACAACTTTATAATTTCAAATATTCTGAGTGACCAAAATTGAAAAAAAAAATCAAAAATGCAAAAAATCTCGAAAACCGTAAATATTTTCGAAATGAGGATCTATACAAAGTATCTTTTATTTTCTATGTTGAATCCGAAAAAGCGACAAAAAATATAGGTTGCCATTCGAAAAAACATAGTTGACATCCGCCCAGAAGAAATTGAACACCCTGTGTGACCGACAATATTTTTATTTTGTCGAGCTCGAGCAATAAGGTAATATTATAGAAATGTAGATTTCTATCTGTTTCCCAAATAGAGATATGGAACACCGCCCCACTGTTGCAGGACCCTGTATATATCTTCCTATAAACTGAATGCATTTCTTAAACCTTGATCATCATTTAAATTTTAGGAGTATAGCTGCTTAACACTAGAACATTTTAACTTCTGCAACAAGCTCGATGTATATTCTTCGATAGAAAACAAATACCCTATCATAAAACAATATCCTTTATTTCGATAAATGAAATTTGAATATTTAATATTTTCCGAATTCAATAGTAAAACTTAAGTAATTTTAACCCACTCTTTCCGCGCATTAAAATTATCTATCATCTATCACAGGTGGGTAGGTTCACTGGGAAGAATATGTTCATTTCAATGAGCGATGCAAGTGTCAAAAATCCTAGGTATAGTAAAAGACATCCTAGTCCAATCTTCCAGTCCAATCTGAAAATGAAGAAAAATTAATAATAATCAACCAATCAATTATGAATTTTTGTTAGGAATACACAATCAAGATCAAAATATATATACGCATTTATGAAAATCATTTGCTATATGTCCATAACCTTCATAAGGTATACTCAAGAAGACGATAAGCGATAGCAGATAGATCATCGATACTGGCAACATTTAAACGCCTGGATTAGATTCATATATACATACTTTTATGTTTTGGTTTCCATTTCAGAAAAAGTTGAAAAGTAAATGAAAAAAGCTTATCAATACCTTTTCATACTTTATATTGAGCAGCTCTTTGAAGTTGAACATCATTTCAATTAACATAATTATGACTTTATAAAGAAATAAAAAACTAACTTTTCACAGTTTGGAATAAAAATCTATTGAGTATACGCGTTTCGTCATAACATTGACTTCATCTCGAACTAAACTATTGTATTACAAAACAATCTATTTATACGAAAATTGAATATAACAGAGGGGGTTCCTAGAGAAACTAAATAACAATAAGCAATTCATTCAGAGCCATTAGTAGGTACATTGAACAGATTAAGGAGAGGAGAAGAGTTTACTTCAATCTGGTCGTTAACTAGGTTTACGGAATTTTTATATTTATTGATGTATAGGGATTCCCAACAGTTGGTTTTATGGAGACTATTTTCGAATTGTAATATATTATAATTGTGATTAAAGGTATGGTTTTCTTGTATAAGATGGCACGCATAATTAATGTATTCGAGTTTTGAAATTTCTAATTTTACGTCCTATATAGAATTTTTCACAATCGTTACAGTCGAGTCTATAAACACCAGTACGTTCATCTCTATGAATTTTTGATTTATTGTTTTTAATCAATTTTCCAAGGCTATTGTTGGTTTTATATTGAAATTTTCAGGTTTTCGGAAGGTTTGCCCAAGTATGTTAAACTGTTAAATATTCTTTTATTCTGGGATATAAGTGGGTAAACTTCTGAAATTGCCATTTTGTATTTTTTCCTCTGAATGAGGCTGTCAATCATATTGGGTGGATAACCATTATTTACAGCCATTTGTTTAATTATATGCAATTCCTTTCGAAAATTAGCTTCGGATAACGGAATTTTTGAAAGCCGATGAATCATACTATGATAAGCCGCTAATTTATGTGAAAAACGGTGTAGTGATGTGTTATGAATTGTAATATCTGTATGAGATGGTTTATAAAAAATTGAAAATTCGTGTTTGTTGCTTCCCTTATGCCGTTTTCTTGAATAAGATGGCACGCATAATTAATGTATTCGAGTTTTGAAATTTCTAATTTTACGTCCTGTATAGAATTTTTCACAATCGTTACAGTCGAGTCTATAAACACCAGTACGTTCATCTCTATGAATTTTTGATTTATTGTTTTTAATCAATTTTCCAAGGCTATTGTTGGTTTTATATTGAAATTTTCAGATTTTCGGAAGGTTTGCCCAAGTATGTTAAACTGTTAAATACTCTTTTTTTCTGGGATATAAGTGGGTAAACTTCTGAAATTGCCATTTTGTATTTTTTCCTCTGAATGAGGCTGTCAATCATATTGGGTGGATAACCATTATTTACAGCCATTTGTTTAATTATATGCAATTCCTTTCGAAAATTAGCTTCGGATAACGGAATTTTTGAAAGCCTATGAATCATACTATGATAAGCCGCTAATTTATGTGAAAAACGGTGTAGTGATGTGTTATGAATTGTAATATCTGTATGAGATGGTTTATAAAAAATTGAAAATTCGTGTTTGTTGCTTCCCTTATGCCGTTTTCTTGAATAAGATGGCACGCATAATTAATGTATTCGAGTTTTGAAATTTCTAATTTTACGTCCTGTATAGAATTTTTCACAATCGTTACAGTCGAGTCTATAAACACCAGTACGTTCATCTCTATGAATTTTTGATTTATTGTTTTTAATTAAATGAAGTTAAATTTAAAAAATCAGACTATTAATATTCTGCAATGAAATGACAAGCATAAAATTGCTCTTAATCATAATTTCAGAGTTCCTGAAATCATAAAGATTCGAAAAATGTTTTTGCATAGGATCAAGTAACGCTCACTCTTCTTTTCAATTATAGTCAAAATCAAACAGGTATTAGTATTAATCATCAGAATACATACATACATCAACTTCATGAACCACTTGTTTTTGATTACTTATTATAATCTACTTCTTGTTGATGGTATTTTGTTAATAGTTTTTTTCTACGCGATACAAATCTCTCCTTTATACAGAAACTTATATGGTAAGATTGACAACCAGGCGAAAACTAGAAATTCGGTCGGTAGGATGCTGGATTATGAAGATAGTTTATTTTAGTTTGCCATGAGGGCCAATACTTCAGGGAAAATTCGAAAATTTTCATCAATTTCATTGAACGTTCATTGAAATCGACCACATTGTAGATAAATATGTATATCGCTCTGTATGGGTGAGCCGCTAATAACCAATAGATAATTTAGTGATGAGTTTTTAGTAAAAAGCATTATACATTGTTTCCTTCAGTGAATCGACATTGAGCATTCATCACAAATCTATAATCTCACCTGAATTTGTTCAAGTATAATCCACCATAGAATAAAACTAAAGTAGATAGAAGAGAAATAGCACTGTAAGTGATTCCTGATGAGTTTATCTTAATCCAATGACGATCCGGTACCTTTGGATAAAACGCTGTTTTGATTAGCCATGGAATGCCTAGGCAAAGGAGTATATCAAATGTATTTGAGCCAATTGAACTACTGATTCCCATTGCACCATGTCCTGGAAATTGAAGATGATGAAAAGAACACTTAATACAAAAAACTCTAATTGTCAGGATAATATGATTATTACACAAAGAATTATCAATAACGCAGTTGTTCTACGTTTTGGGATATTTACACAACTACTCCTTTATCAGAAAATTTTACCCATTGTATTTATGAGTCAATTTCATTCTCTGATTACAAGGCTACTGACAATACAATTAATTTGGTATCGCTATACTAGTGCGTTATTCTTTACCTTGATTAGTTACTATAACACTAGAAACTGCTTCTGGTACACTGGTCCCTGCTGCAAGGAATGTCAATCCCATAACCGAATCCGGAATATTAAGAGTGTCTCCTGAAAATCATTAAATATAGCACATAATCTGATGAGTACTATAACTTTCGAACTTAACATCAAAAGAAAAAATTATTAGCAGGTTTTCACTTTGAAAACCTGCTTATTAAAATGGGTGCGATTAGCAAAGTCGGACCTAGGACCAAGATAGTTTTTCGTTTCATGACTTTTCATGACGCTTGGCACTAAAAACTCAATTTCATATATATATATATATATATATATATATATATATATATATATATATATATATATATATATATATATATATATATATATATATATATATATATATGTATATATATATATATATATATATACAGGGTGTCGCACCGGGAACTGAATCGATCGATATAGAACAAAGTACGGATCAGAAAATTTTGAAAATTTAGATGATTACTAATGTCGGTGTGGCCAATCCAACCAAAATATTTACAAGCACTTGGCACTTCCGCTTATACCGGAAGTCGATACCAACTTGCTTATTTCAAACGGAACACCCTATATATTTTAGGGTTTTCGAAAAGAGCATAAATTTCTTAGTCGAAAATGTGGAATATACCTTATGCCTAAACCTAGCCGTTTCAGAGATATTTGACATTTTATAGAAAATTTGACAGCTGCAACGGTTTACAAGAACCGGTATAACTTTCTTCCTGTAAAAGATACTAATTTGCTTCTTGTCACATGAAAATAACACAAGAAGAACTACGTTCTACAACTGAAATTAATTCAATAATATCATACCAAGTGTTTTTTGCGTTACATTTCGTCAACTTCGAACCGCGAAAACTTGTTTAAGTCAAATGGAACACCCTGTATTTTTTTACGTCAAGTTGTGTAAAATTGAATTCCCTTTGTTCTGATATTAGCATTGTGGGGGTTAAGGTTACAACTTTTTGAATTATTTCTGATTTTATTAGAAATTCATGAATAGTTGTAATCATTTCATCAAAATAGCCATGATTAGAAACAATCAGTCATTATCTTATGTCAAAAAATGGCAGCACGTTCAAATTATACCCACGAAGACTTTTTAAATTTGTTCATTATTCATGGAAAATGTAATAAAGTAATATATATTTTATTTGGGGAACTATTATAAATAAAGTTTATGATAGTCCATTAACAACTATTGAAGATTGTATGCTGAGAGTAAGAAATGCCTTTCAAAACATATCTCAGGATTCAATTAGAAGAGCTACCCATGAGGAACTAATCCGAAGGTGCGAAAAATGTGTCGAAGTTCGAGGGCGGAATTTTGAGCATTTATTAAATTAAAATGAAATGATATTTCGAATTAATCTTATCTCTGCTATTTTAGTTCATGCCATATCTTCAATTCGATTACTACGAATGTTACAGTGTTAGTGTTATTTTCCGTTTTTCTGAATATCGAGTAGCAAATGTGCTGCAAGTTCTTGATATTACTTTATTACAATCTCCATAAATAATAAATAAATTTAAAAAGCCTTCGTGGGTATAATTTAAACGTGCTGGCATTTTTTGACATAAGATAATGACTGATTGTTTCTAATCATGGCTATTTTAATGAAATGATTACAACTATTCATGAATTTCTAATAAAATCACAAATATTTCAAAAAGTTGTACACACCTTGACGTGAAGAAATACAGGGTGTTCCATTTGACTTAAACAAGTTTTCGCGGTTCGAAGTTGACGAAATGTAACGCAAAAAACGGAACACTTGGTATGATATTATTGAATTAATTTCAGTTGTAGAACGTAGTTCTTCTTGTGTTATTTTCATGTGACAAGAAGCAAATTAGTATCTTTTACAGGAAGAAAGTTATACCGGTTCTTGTAAACCGTTGCAGCTGTCAAATTTTCTATAAAATGTCAAATATCTCTGAAACGGCTAGGTTTAGGCATAAGGTATATTTCACATTTTCGACTCAGAATTTTATGCTCTTTTCGAAAACCCTAATAGTTATTTATGTACCAAGTGCGTTATATAGATCCTTATGCCCTGAGGGAAACATTCGGCCCGAGGGCCTCTGGCCCGAGGGATGAATGTTGCCCGATGGGCATAATGATCTAGTAACGCACGCGGTGCATACAAGATTTTATTTTTCACGAAAAAATTATTATATTATGATGAAAAAGCGATTTTAAAATCGTTTCATTGCTCCTATCCATTTTCCTTCTCATAGTAGGCATATCATTTGTTGATATTTTGACGTTTGTGAATATTTTTGTCATCATATTCAGTGAATGTCATGCTGCTTTCTTTGTGTAGTCTTATAGAAATAATGGAAATGAAAATGAATTTACCCAAGAATATCATAGAAAATGCAGCCAAATAATTCATTGCCGGAGAAATCCAGAGTCGTATACGACAAGGATTATGAAGTATTTAATCAATGAAATTTGCTTCATTTCTCCTAGTACATAAGCGGGCGTTTTGAATCCATTATGCCCGCAAATGCGGGCATAATGGCCTAGGGCATAATGAGTGTGTTTATAGTAACCGTATCCAAGGTGAAATAAACATATTATATACAAGTGAAAAATAAAATATATAGGGTGTTCCGTTTGAAATAAGCAAGTTGGTATCGACTTCCGGTATAAGCGGAAGTGCCAGGTGCTTGTAAATATTTTGGTTGGATTGGCCACACCGACATTAGTAATCATCTAAATTTTCAAAATTTTCTGATCTGTACTTTGTTCTATATCGATCGATTCAGTTCCCGGTGCGACACCCTGTATATATATATTTATCTATATATATATATATATATATATATATATATATATATATATATATATATATATATATATCATATATATATTGATAGATATATATATATATATATTATTATATAGATATAGATATATGTATATATATATATATATATATATATATATATATATATATTATATATATATATATATATAATATATATATATATATATATTTATATATATATATATATATATACGGGTATATATATATATATATATATGTTCATATGTATGTATGTGCTTATGTATTTTAGCGTTGTTTACACGATAAACGCAATTTTGAAGCAATAGGGTTGAAAGTTCGTAAATAGGTAGTCTCGTATGATATCTTGAATGGGATTGTTTTTGGTTTGAATTTGTTGGGAGGTTGACCCTCCTGGGGTGAAAATAAATCTTGTTTATACGATAACGGTCGCAATTTTGAAGCAATAGGGTTGAAAGTTTGTAAATAGGTAGTCTCGTATGATATCTTGAATGGGATTGTTTTTGGTTTGAATTTGTTGGGAGGTTGACCCTCCTGGGGTGAAAATAAATCTTGTTTATACGATAACAGTCGCAATTTTGAAGCAATAGGGTTGAAAGTTTGTAAATAGGTAGTTTAGTATGATATCCTGGATGGGATTATTTTTGGTTTGAATTGGTTGAGGAGTTGGCCCCCCTGGGGAGAAAATAAATCTTGTTTACACGATAACAGTCGCAATTTTGAAGCAATAGTGTTGAAAGTTTGTAAATAGGTATTTTCGAAAGATATCTTGGATGGAATTGGTTTTGGTTCGAATTGGTTGGGGGTTGACCCCATGGGGGAAGAAATAAATCTTGTTTACATGATAAAGAGCGTAATTTTGGAGCAATAGGATCGAAAGTTTACGAGTAGGTAGTTTCGTATGATATATTGAATGGGATAGGTTTTAATGCGAATTGGTTGGGGGGTTGATCCCCCAGGAAAAAAAATCACAATTTATTGAATATATTTTTCAAAATGGATACGTTGTGAAAACCTGCTCTTTTAATGCAGCTCGCTGTGATAGAGTTTTTTTCAAAGTATTGTTGAAATAATCATTAATTCATCATTTATTGCAAAATACATATGCTCCAGTTGATAGCATACTTCCATATATACTTGACTCAACACAATTAAATCACGTTTTCTTAATAACTCTACATATGTACATTATACTCATTATCATAGCAAAACAATACTGAAATGAAATAGATACACAAGGCAGATGCGGAAACTTCTAACCAAAGCAGTGATTTTTTATCGAAGAAATATATTTATGTATAATTGAATCGGAAGATATTTAAAGTGAGAAATAAGTTCAGTCATTTGAAATTTGTGTTCACTTCTAAGCTGTTCTCTTTTGGTACAGCTCAAAGTAGTCCAATTATAAATGAAAAAAGAAGATTGTTGAAGCATCTGATCTACCGGCCAATCACACCAATTTCCATCCATCTGGAGATCATGTTTGATCTGACGATACAAAACACTCCATAATAAACTGGTGAATTTCGTCCAAGACAAGAAAAAAAAATCGTATGTCAAAGAAAAATTGAATATTTGGAGGGATCTCCCGTTTTAGGAAACGTTAGAAAGAACAAATGTGATAATGCCAAAACACATCGTAAGTTGTGAATACTACTTTTAGATTGAAGGCTCCTAAAAGAGACACAGGGCAGAAGACTAATTTTTTAGAAAATAAAAAATCTCTCGCTGAAGCTGGAGATTCAAAAAGACTTATATGTTGAAAAATCTCTCCTGATTCCAAATAATTTCTTCACTATTACATAGAAAACATTAGTCGTAGATAGTACTTCGCCCCATTGAGCAAGATATATTTCAATATCAAGAATAAGTACTACAAATATGAAAAAAAGAATATTAAAACGGTGGTGAACACGTGATGCTCATTTTGGTGAGAGTACCCGTTTAGCGTGATACCGCGATGATGCAACAAGTTGTTGGATGGTGTCGCGTACGCATCTTGAAGTACGGACGTCGGAGAAAAACCATATCTATGCTAGAAACCTTTGTCAGCAACCTTCCGGAAAGTAGGCATTTTCTGGCATAGGCCGGGAAGATTTACAACGAAGTTTTCATTGTGCTGAACCAACTGATAGTATAAAAATATAGGTAACTAACGTAACACAATAACGACTAACCAAATTGATTAAACAGCACAACAGCAACGAAAGCGGTTTTAATTTGTTCACAAAATGTATCAATATAAAGAAATGAAACAATATCACAGCGGACAACATTTTGGCTTAATTTGCACAATAATCCAAAACTGTTAAATCTTCTACCCAGTAGAGCATGTGTTCTATGCTGAAAAATACTATTTTTGAAGTAAAATGTGAACAAAGTCATGTTCCCTAAGATTATCCACAGAGGAAGATCGTTGGTCATAAAGCAAATTTCTCCAACAGTGAGCAGAACAATATATTCTTTAGTAGGAAAGCAAACAATGAACCTACCTTATGATGAATGTAATTTTGAAAAATATCAGAAACTTTAATGATAGGATTAGCTAGTGCATATGGACGAGAAGAACTAGTAAAATTACAATTGATCATACGAACGACAAGGAAGACTTGTTGCTTCTTGAAATACTAGATTCCAGAGCACACAGTAAGAGAACGTTTGTCGCATTTGGGCTTGAAAATTTTATATTTAATAGTTTTATAGTCAAGATTCATCTTCACAGTTATCTGATACATCAGATTATTCTCAATTTACAAAAAGAGTTAATCTTTGATTCAAACTATCGGTGTCCTAAGTTTCGAAATCTGAGACTAAGGATTGCTAGATTTTCAAAGATAGGCGATACTACAAAAAATTACACGGGCCATTGCCTTCGTTGAATTTCTACGACGTTAGTTGCTGATGATGTTGGAAATCTCAGAAATATAAAGAGATATGCTGGCTGGAAGTCTACTAATATTGCTGAAGAATATATCAACAATTCGGTAGACCATTAAACAATTATCTAATGAAGAAAATCATCAAGATTAATAGAAACCATACCTTCATATTCAGATTTCATATATATACATATATATATATATATATATATATATATATATATATATATATATACGCTCGAACAGGTCGATTTAGTTTTTCTGTTTCCTACATTTTGACCATCTGTCAAAAATATGAGGTCATCGACATTTTTCTTAAATGACAGTATATAGCATGCGATACATCATTTGAAAGCTCTTGCTTCACTCAGTATGTTCCTAGATTTTTATGCAATTTTGTAGCTTCGTTTCAAAATGGCGGCTTCAAAATTGTGAAAATTATTTTTAATTGGCTCCCAGTAAAAGAATAACTCTTTCTCGATTTATCAGAAAAAAACAATCAATCATCATACTCAGACAGTAATAAGGCTTTATCATTCAATTCCTGTCCTTACATTAAGTTTCTTGGCCTGAGCTTGTTTTTTAATTTCATGGAAAAAAACGAAATTCGATATCTGAATGGAATTACAATAGAAGTTTTGGACGGCCGCCATTTTGAAACAGAGCTGCAGAATAATAAAAAAATTTAGGAACATACTAAGGGAAGCTTTCAAACGATGTATCGCATGCTATATACTGTCATTTGAGAAAAATGTCGATGACGTCATATTTTTGACAGATGTCATTAGAAGAACAAAATAATTTGGTCAAAATGTAGGAAACAGAAAAAATTAATCGACCTGGTCGAGCGTTTTCCATAAAACCTGAAGGCTACCAAATTATTAGGGTAAGTCCATACCTTTTGATGTGTATATATATATATATATATATATATATATATATATATATATATATATTTAAATATATATATATATATATATATATATATATATATATATATATATATATATATATATATCGATTATATGTATCAAGTATTTCGAACAAATTGCATCCCTTTGATATTAGCAATTGTTTGAATTTAAATATGAACATAAACTGAAATGATCCTTTTTAAGAAATGTGATTTATTGTATGCAACATACTCCAAAACAGTTTTTGTTAATTCCCAGACTACCAATCCTGTCTACTCCTCCAAGAAATATAACTTTCTGTACTTCATAATTCAATAATTTCTAGGATATCTAATTAAGTTCTTTAATCGATTTAACATAAGGATTTAGTTCAATTCCTGTCGATGAATTGGAAAATCGGAAAAACCAGTGGAAATTGTTCAAAATGATAAGTTATTTATACTTGTAATAATGTATTGCAGAATGATCTTATTTTCTAAAGCGTATATAGAATTAGAATGTATTCAATAGTGATATGTGAGTATACTTGGTCTGTTTTTTATATGTTAGTGCACGAGAGTATCTTCCTGTCATTCAGGTGTATAAGTTTTTCAACAAAACTGTGAGTTGATTCCTGCTGAGTTGATTACACCCACAATAAAAAGTAGAGGTGAGGTGATATATTCAATATCAACTTTATTTATTATATATTATTTTCAATATAAATTTAGTATGTATTTTTCTTTGTTGGATAGAAGTCATAATGAATCACAATAGTTTTACATAGATATTTTATCATATCCACAAATTGTAGAGCTTTCTATTTAAATTTACCTCAATTTCAGATGTATTATCTGCAAAATTATTATTTTTTATATTTCCGTTTTTACATGACAATTAAAGCCATACTTGTTAAAATTATCAGACCTAACACATCAACGATAACGTATTCTTTGTATAACATATTAGATCTTTTCTCATAATTCTGAACAATATTAGTTATTCAGATTTTTAAATTGAATCGAGAAACAGGCATCTAACAAATCCTAATTAATATTATCTAATTGGAAAGAATTTTTTTATATTCTGAGAATAGACAATGTTTGAGTACTGATATAATTTTGTATGAAATTTTATTTATCATCTCTTACCTACAACAGTTATAAGCCATGCTACCACATAAGAAGTTAATCCTATCCAAACGATACACATCATGAAAGTGATTACAAATAATTTTGGGTACTTTCGACAATCTGGTGTTGTCAAATGGAGAATGAAAGATATTGGCCATGTGAATAACCACCAACATTTTCCTTTTGCCGATTCATCAACTGGCCATTCCCAGATTTTAGTAGATTCTTCTGTAAAAAACAATTGTGTTTACATACGCTATGAAACAAATATTTGTGATATTCACAGGATACTAGCCTCGTTCACCGTAAGGACCCAAAAGGGATTCCGAACTGGTTCAGAACTAATCCGGGTTTGACCTAGTACGCATGCTCGGTTATGAACCGGTTCCGAATTATTTTGATCCACGAACGATTTCAGAACAAGTTCAGGGAAATGTCAAGTTGCGGTAGTTATTTACCAAATATGACTTGCGCTTCCACGATTATTTGGTTACGTGACATGCCCATCCACGATTATTCGGTTATGTGACTTGCGCATCCACGATTATTCGGTTACGCGACTTGCGCATCCTCGATTATTCAGTTACGTGACTCGCGCATCCACGATTCATCGGTTACGTGACTTGCGCATCCACGATTATTTGATTAAGTGACTTGCGCATTATGGTTGGTTAGTTGAATTATGCAACTCTAGAACTAACAATCCTAAGAGCTGCTTTAACCAGTTCTGAACCGATTCGGAGTCGATTCGATTTTATCCGCGAACGCAGAACTGAAATTAAACATTCAGAATTTCGTGATCCGCGAACAACGTAGTTCAAACTGCGCATGTTATAATTTCGAAATCCTTGCCGAGAACAAAGCTATTATGGAATGAATTACCATGAGCCACTGCTTAGTATAACTAGGTTAGGTAATCTTTGAGGAATGAGTTAATTTAACTACCAGTATCTATATCTAGAATGCCAGGGTACCATTTGTTATTTGTCGTCGATATAATCTTATGAAATCTACAAGGACATCTTTCAATTATAGCTCATGAGGTATTGAATATTACCCAGATATTCCTGACGTCAGATGTTTTACTAAAACATTGATGTTAAATATGATAGACTCTTGTTGCCTTATATATGTACCTTCGAGTAATCTATATTATTTATATCAGGGATAAAAAACCTATAACACGTTTGTCAAAGGCGACACTCATTTTTTGCTATGCGTACTCTTGAGACGACCTATATTCTTCATTAATTGTAAAAATCCATCAAGAGAAAATGACAGAACCATGAAGTGAATAAATCTTGCTTGACATTAAAGGGTACAATATGAAATTCCTCAGTCGAAAAGTTATCAAAGGGAATCCAGCATTTAAAAATCAACCCTTGACTAACCTAAGAAATTGTTCATTTAAAATTGTTAAAATTGTTCAATTTAAAAAAATCTAATGAGTAAACGCTTTTCGTCATAACATTGACTTCATCTCGTACTAAACTATGCTATCACAAAACATTCTATTTATACGAAAATTAAATATAACAGAGGGGTTCCTAGAGAAACTAAATAACAATAAGCAATTCATTCAGAGCTATTAGTAGGTGCATTGAACAGATTAAGGCTGGAGAAAGGTTTACTTCAATTTGGTCGTTAACTAAGTTTCCGGAATTTTTATATTTATTGATGTACTCATACGGATTTCCAACAGTTGGTTTCATGGAGACTATTTTCTGATTGTAATATATTATAATTGTGACTAAAGATATGGTTTTCTTGAATAAGATGGCACGCATAATTTCAGTTTCCTGTTCAATATAGCTACGTTGGTGTTCGTGTATTCGAGTTTTGAAATTTCTAATTGTACGTCCTATATAGAATTTTTTCTATACTTATATCCGAGAAAAGTAGAGTATTTAACAGTTTAATATACTTGGGCAAACGTTCCGAAAACCTGAAATTGTTTTTTCATAAACAAAATTTCAAAATTTCATATAAAACCAATAATAGCATTGGAAAATTGATTAAAAACAAATCGAAAATTCATAGAGATGAACGTACTGGTGTTTATAGACTCGAATGTAATGATTGTGAAAAAATTCTATATAGGACGTACTATTAGAAATTTCAAAACTCGAATACTATACTAACTCGAGTCTATAAACACCAGTACGTTCATCTCTATGAATTTTCGATTTGTTTTTAATCAATTTTCCAATGCTATTATTGGTTTTATATGAAATTTTGAAATTTTGTTTATGAAAAAACAATTTCAGGTTTTCGGAAGGTTTGCCCAAGTATGTTAAACTGTTAAATACTCTACTTTTCTCGGATATAAGTATAGAAAAAATTCTATATAGGACGTACAATTAGAAATTTCAAAACTCGAATACACGAACACCAACGTAGCTATATTAAGCAGAAAACTGACTCTAATTATGCGTGCCATCTTATTCAAGAAAACCATACCTTTAATCACAATTATAATATATCACAATCAGAAAATAGTCTCCATAAAATCAACTGTTGGGAATCCCTATACATCAATAAATATAAAAATTCCGGAAACTTAGTTAACGACCAGATTGAAGTAAACCCTTCTCCTCTCCTTAATCTGTTCAATGTACCTACTAATAGCTCTGAATGAATTGCTTATTGTTATTTAGTTTCTCTAGGAACCCCTCTGTTATATTCAATTTTCGTATAAATAGATTATTTTGTAATACCATAGTTTAGTACGAGATGTAGTCAATGCTATGACGAAACGCGTTTCCTCAATAGATTTTTATTCCAACCTGTGAAAAGTTAGTTTTTTTTTAAATTTCACCAAGTAAATGCCAATTCAATTCAATAAATATATGTATAAAATATAGATATAATTTTGTCAGGTGTTATAAAAAACAATTAGAATATGTTTCGAACTTTTAATAAATTGAACACACTGTCCTAAATGCATGTTGATATTCAAACGCACACACATATTTAATACTATTTACAGTTTAAATACCTTTACTCTATTCTAGCTTTTGCAAACGCTTGCTTTTTCTGTTTCATGAACTCGCCAGGTAGACTTTAGTCACCATAAAATAGTGACAAAGACATACCTAGGTTCATTGTTTTCCTAAGGGTTCTGAATGAAATCAAAAAAAATCATTACCTGCGTTTTTTTCATAGTTTCTGAAGACTTCATCGAAGAAAAGAGCGTTAATAAAAACAAAAACTACAAAATTATATTGTATAATTTCAGTTTATCTCAAAACTTTTGAAATTGAAATTTTGAAAAAACATTATTCGATGATAAAATGGTTTCCTCAATAAAGGCAGAGAACAAAACATCACGTATCTTAGTCAACGATGATATAATTGTACACAGAAAATTGCCACCAGTTGTCTAACTATAAGACTTGCGCTGGTACATAATAAATCAATTAATCAACTCATTAGAAACTTACCCAATTCTTCGCAGTCTTTAAGCGATATATCTGCCTCACAAACACAGTTAGATATGTTGCATGCTGAAATTGATTTTCCATTTTTATTCAAGAGGGGCTCAGTTTCACGCATTATTTCTGTGTATCTCCTTTTCCTTTGAATTTTTTTCAAAGCTCGATTGGCTACTGCACTTATACTGCCATTGAAATACATTACTGAAATAATGATTAAATTTTATAAACTAACAATACAAAAATTTCATGAAACTACAAAATTTACGTGGACTAATAAAATGTTAGTGATAAAACGTACATTTTTTTAGTTCTATGTCGCGGATTTAAGAATCTGAAGTATCCAACGAATCTACTATCTATTCTTGTTTGATTATATATATGTATATATATATATATATATATATATATATATATATATATATATATATATATATATATATATATATGTATATGTATAGATATATATATATATATATAATATATATAAATAAATATATATATATATATATATATATATATATATACCGGGTAGCGAGAAAGTCTGGCAACAAGGTATTTTATTCGAAATGATTAAACGTACAATTATCAAATTTTAGGGCTATGCACCGGATTGTATTTTTCGTTCTTCAGAGGTCCTGTCAAACTGGGTGACGTCAGCATTCAGAGTACCGCCGGCATCTTGAATTTTTTTAAATAACACCGTAGGTCGAGTGATATATCGTAGAAAAGCTGATTTCGTACTCTTTTCAAAAACACAGAACAGGTACCATATTACTAGTAAAATGAGAGAATAATTTTCTAAGACATACAATATGTCATTTTTTAATTGATAGTAACTTACAAAATTATTGATAGTTTCCGTATAACAGGAACTCAAAATTTTGGCTACCTATGTCTTAGCAATAACACAATCTATATTCTGAGTTTCGAATAGAATTGTTCATCTTTTATGGAGAAATTGCTTGTATCTGTATATATATATATATATATATATATATATATATATATATATATATATATATATAAACAGGGTAGCGAGAAAGTCTGGCAACAAGGTATTGTTTTAATACGATTAAACTTATAATCATCAAATTTCCTTCAGAAATCGATTGTTGGAAGATTGGTTATTAAGTGGCTGGCAAGATCTCCCGACTTGAATAGCCTTTGATTAGCCGCCCCTGATATATATATATATATATATATATATATATATATATATATATATATATATATATATATATATATATATATATATATATATATATAATTATCAGGGGCGGCTATTCAAAGGCGGCTAAGGAGGCTAAGCCTCCTCCTCAATAATATTCCGTGTATCACTAATATATTATATTGAATAGTCAGCATTCAGCATAATCATATTATTTTATGCACCTACCTTCCTTTCAACCTACATTATATAATGGTAATTACATTTACTGCATTTCATTCATTTCAAGATTTGTGGCAACGCTGCGGAGGCTTAGAAAGGTATAGTCTCAACGTTCATTATGCCTGCCACAAAAAAGCAAACAACGGTGCGAATACTGTCAACGAATACTTCATTGCAATAGATAAGCACAACACATGTAAATGGCAACACCGATGGATCCTGAGTCTCATACAGTGTCGACCAATCACAACAACTATAGAATTTCGGGTAAAATCGAGTGAAATCTTTGGAAATTAATTTAATCGTAGTGTGATCGTAGTGACTAATGGCCGACAACAGCTTGTTTACTTATATTGCTCGCGTATTGTTTTAAAATGAGTTTGGTTACTGAAGTTAATTTCAAAAATTTCAATGGTGACTTAGTGTAATATTTGTTATCCCATAACTTTAGTGCACTAAGTTATGAGGATAAAGTTTTGATAGAAACATTGCGACCTACCCCTGAATTGAACAATTTTGTGCAGCGTAACAGAAAACAAAACCGCGGTTTTAATACAAGAAATTATGAGAGACGTCCTTGCCTAACCGGATCACAGGTAAAAAATAAATTATTTTGTTGGCAGTGTTTACTTTTTACTAGGGAAAAGGTCTCTGTTTGGGGCCGCTTAGGATACAAGAAATTATGAGAGACATCCTTGCCTAACCGGATCACAGGTAAAAAATAAATTATTTTTTTGGCAGTGTTTACTTTTTACTAGGAAAAAGGTCTCTGTTTGGGGCCGCTTAGGATTTGAGGTTTTAATTCTATAGTTGAAAGTGAGGAATTTTTCACCGATAAAGTAACTTTAAAAATACCGCACGCGGATTAATATCTTACTTACAAGATAAGGAACTTATATATTTTTTAAACATCTTTAAATTAATTTTTGAACAAACAGAAATAGCTTTTCAAATCTTACAGCAAAAGTGTTCAGATGTAATTTACTCACGAAATCGGCTCAAGTTTCTTTTGGAAAAAATTTCAGAATTTCGTGCAGAAGTTTATTTTAAAAAACTATTTTCTGTATTTCAAACTACTGATGATACGACTCAATTTAGCCCAAAACGAAAGAAATTCAGTTACGCAGATATGGAGCTTCACTATAAGCAAATATTTTATGAAATTTTGGATACTATTAGGGGTCAAATAGAAATGAGGTTCTCTGATTTGAAAGAACTGCATTTCTTCGACTTACTCAATAAAAATTTGTTTACCGGATTTTCGGCTAATTTTCCAGATAACCTTTTGGAAAATTTATGTCAAAAATACACTTTTTTTGATAAGGTGGCCATAAAAAGTGAACTGTGTGTTCTTTATAATGACAATGAAATTTTGGGGCAAAATGAAAATCATGAGAGGACTATTAAATACCTTTTTGATAATGATTTGAATCAAGATTTGCCCCAAGTTTATAAACTCCTATGTCGAATTGTTTCTATCCTGATGACATCGGCTTCCGTAGAGCGCTCGTTTTCCACTTTTAAGAGAATTAAAACTTATTTACGAAATTCAATGAGCCAGGATCGTTTGAAAAATATTATTTGTTGTCTATTGAAAAGGAATTGGTAAAACTTTTGGCGAAAGACAAAAAATTTTATGAGGATATTATAGATCATTTTGCTAACGTTAAAGATCGCAGAACCCCGCTAATCTTCAAAAATATATAATAACTTTTCATTTGCTCTCACCAGCTGTTAACAAATTCGTTAAGTAGGTAGGTAAGTACCTATTTTGTGAAAGAAAAAAAATTTGAGGAATAGATGAATTGATTAATTGATTAATTGGCTGAGAAGAGTTTTTGTGAATATTGTAAATATTCAATTGAGTTATAGCTCTCAAGGTAGACACTCGAAAGTGAAAACAAATTAATAGCTTAGGGTGCTTGTTTTACTTTGATTTTTTTTAAATTATAAGGCGGTTGACCTTGAAATCCTAAAAATTTTCGCCTATGGTGTATTTTTTAACACCTCTTGTAGCCTCCTCAAACCAAAACCTCACGAGCCGCCACTGATATATATATATATATATATATATATATATATATATATATATATATATATATATATATATATATATATATATATATATATATATATATATATATATATATATATATATATATATATATATATTTATATATAGGAATCGAATAATTAGAAAGAAATAATATATATATATATATATATATATATTTCTAAAACATATTTCATCTCCATGATTGACATTTGAAATTGAATGATTTCGGTATCTTAAATTTAGTAAGGAAGAATATGAATGAAAAGTTACTAGTGATATTAGTAGTAATACCTCTACTACTACATATACATCGAATTTAAAATTAAAAATAAAGAATAGGAGTTACTCACTGAATATATACAGCACATAAAATAATACTAAGGTTAAGGCTTCCAAAACATAAATTCTGCCATCTTCAAGTACAGAAATCAGAAGAATAACAGCTGTACCATATATAATACTATCACGAGTGATTGGCCACCAGTCTAAATCCATTGACTGTAAAGAACAAACAAAAATAAACATCCAATTGTATAGGACTGTGTTCATTTCAAATTATGATCGAAGTCCTGAATACATACCATATTTGCGAAAAGTCCGCAACAGGCCGGTACAGCCAATATATTGAATACTGCTGATCCTACAATAGTCCCGACGCCTAGATCTCCTTCAGTGACGAATGTACCTACACAGTTTATGAACAATTCCGGACTTGAGCTCGCTGTAGCCATGAAGGTAGCACCAGCAATATCCTCGGACATTTGGAAACCTGGAAACAGTATTATGAGTATTTCATTACTTCATGACCTCTTCAAAGTTCAAGTTGATTTGTATACATTTGCAGTTTCAAGGAATATGTATATCAGCAGAAGCTTGTATCAGTTGTAAGCTGTCCAACTGAGAGCTGGTGAGAATTCAAAAGTGCAGGTAGAGTGAGTACATTTTGGTCATATATTTTTGTACGGCCTTTTCACCATCGATAGATCCATGAAAAATAATAAGAAAGCGCGCAGTGCCGTAAAAAAATGGTGCGCCACAAAGTCGGTAAATTGTTTTGATTTTCTGACATATTCGAGGGTAAATTTGGTCATTTCATTCTGTACGGCATCCGTTTCATACTGTTTCAATACAGCTTCTAATCCATTATTCCGCAACGCCGTACAAAAATCATGCGACAAGGAAAAAAATAAAGGGTTGCAACCCCCTCTCTTTCCGTGGTCCGGGGGGTGATTTGAAAAAGTACGGCTTCGGTTCCGAAACATTATCTAGCACTCAAAAGTACTATTAAAAATGATGCCGCCAAAAAATTATTGTTCATTTGTTTGTATATTAATAATTATCTCAATTTCATGGTATACTTGATTTATAAAGCTGTAAAATCATTTGACTCTGTACGGCAACTTTTTTTCAACATGATATTGTAAAATACAATTGTTATATAGTATTGCCATTTGAAAGAAACTGTTCTAAAAAAAATTATAGAGAAATACAAAAACAGAAATTTTTTAAATTATAGCAAAAGTTTAATTATCCATAGATTAATAAAATATAGCAATTTTCTACATTTTCCCTTGTTTTGAATAGTATTAAGATGAATAAATTAGGAAAAAATTATGCCGTACATTTTAATGCTGACCATATCTTTTAGGCTGATGAAAATGACGATATATATGTGAATTATGTTTATTTAATATTTTTATTAATTTTTTATCAATATGAACTTTCAGATTTGTACGGCATTAACTTTTTATGATTTATTGCATTAAGTACAAATAAACTATCTAAATGCCGTATAAAAAAATATCGTCATGAGTTCGACCTTACATTTCGTTATATGGATTTTTCTTACATTTCGTTGTATGGATTTTTCCTTGAGCTTGTTTTCCCCCACAAACCTTTGGACCAATGAAAATGTACGGCATGTAAAAAAATATTATCTATGCATAAAAAACTTTCAAAATAAATTAATTTTATGTTGTTTCAAATCACCCCCCGGACCACGGAAAGAGAGGGGGTTGCAAACCTCGATTTTTTTCCCTTGTCGCATGATTTTTGTATGGCATTGCGGAATAATGGATTAGAAGCTGTATTGAAACAGTATGAAACTGATGTCGTACAGAATGAAAATGTCAGAAAATCAAAACAATTTACCGACTTTGTGGCGCACCATTTTTTCACGGTACTGCGCGCTTTCTTATTATTTTTCATGGATCTATCGATGGTAAAAATGCCGTACAAAAATATATGACCAAAATGTACTCACTCTACCTGCACTTTTGAATTCTCACCAGTACTCAGTTGGACAGCTTACAAGTGACGGCATAGTGCTGAATAAAAAGAAGTAAAGTTCGTGTGACTTGTGGTGGTAAGTCTTGTGTTAGAGTTTTCAGGTCGCGCAATGGCCTCTAACATGACCTAACGACTACTAAGTAGCCGGGACCACCGTCTTTACGTGTCTTCCGAAACACGGAGCGGCGATTAAATTCGTTGGAGTGGCCCGGGGATCGAACCCGGTACCTTGCGGTTAGCATTCCACCACTCTACCGCTGAGCCATCGCCGCTCTGGGGGGGGGGGGTGGGGGGGGGGGGGGGTGGGGGGGGGGGGGGGTGGGGGGGGGGGGGGGTGGGGGGGGGGGGGGGTGGGGGGGGGGGGGGGTGGGGGGATATATATATATATATAATGGGATGGGACATGGGATTATTCTGAAATTTTGGATTCATGGGCAATTGATTTTGCTCTATCGATCTAAAATAATAGTGGCGCTATATTGAAATGTAGCAGCAACTGTGAATTTTCAAATGAGACACCCTATATATTATGACATTTCCCTATACCTATCTTCAGAGGTTTTCGAGAAATTAAACGGTTTCCTTATTTTTCGTTCAAAACATAGCTTCAATTAAGTGTTTAGCACTAAGGTATTTAGATTTGTAGGACGCTGAAATTTTAGGAGTAGTTTACCCAGTTCCGACATTTAGTAATATTCTAAGAAATTTGTTTTCCATTATACAGGGTCCTTCCAAATTTGCGATTTTAACGATGAATACAAAAATAGTAAAAATTCCCTGTATATTATTAAATATCTCGAAAGAAAATTGAAATTTCTTTCAATTTACTAGTGTCAAATAGTCAAGAGATAAACTGCGGAACCTCAATTATATACTCGTGGACCGCAGGTTAAGGAACATTGATCTAAACCATTTATTCCCAAAGTGGTCCAGGTAACCCCTTGGTGGTCCCGTGGACCCCAGGAGTCCACGGGAGACTCGACAGGGGTCTACGTTGGCGTGACAAAAAAATGTGGGTTCGCAATTCGTAAGCGGGGGTCCACGAAAATTTATCTGGTTTTGATAGTGAAGAACTAAAATATTGGCTTGACTTCACCTATCAATTCAGATAGACTCAAGGCATATCACTTTTTTGTTGAAAACTCTTAATTCGTGGTTGGAACTCAGCCGCAACGCAAATTTCCATAGTTAGATCTAATCTTCACATTTTTTGTCGACTTTCGAGAATATGGTAAAAATGCAGCTGCAGGGGGTCCACTGGAACCAGCGAAATTTTTAAAAAGGTCTATGAGAAAAAAAATTTGGGAATCTCTGATCTAAACGATCGAATTATTCGTGTTGAAAAATACACAACAACGTCATCCGTCCGAGTTGAAAAATTTTCCACATCTAGCCAAAAACGAAATGATACAAGTATCAATTAACTTGATGATCCGAAATACTTAATTTGCTAGCTTGAACTAATAAAAAGTTATTTTGCTGCAAGAATAACGCCCTCTGTTAATCCTATTGATAGGTATGAATATACTGAAAAAAGGGAATCATCGTGCTAAAGCATGCGCGAAAATATAATTTGAAACATATCCAGGAAAATAATAATGAATAAAATAGAATAGAAATTGTCTGAATGTCAAAAATCTGTCATATAATTTCCCTAGTAGGGCTAGCTAATAAAGTTACGATCGACCTCTATATTATCGTCATTCAATCTTAAGTAGAGAATATCAGAGAAATATCGAGATTACCACTGCAATGAATTGAAGTGATGGAGAGGTTGTTTCATTCCTTTAAAATACCTGTCAGTATCACATACCAATTGATTGCATTGACTAAATCAATGTTCTAATGCTAAGAACACGTTTGACAAGACTATCGAACTATTACACAACGACGTTGTTTGTGCGATCTGCCAAGTTTCCCCTCTAGTCAAAAAACCTCGCAATACAAGTGTATTTTGAATTTCATTTGTACGAAATTTCCAAAATATTCCACAATAGTCATTTAGTTTCAAAATAAGAAATTATTCAGGAAACATACCTCAAGGCTAATTGAATTCAAACCTAGCTTGATGCTATTCAATAATAAATTTTATTTTCAAACGTCAGATCATGGTCATTTTGCTGATAGTTTAGAGCTGGTATAAGTGTCACTTTTATGACTTTTAGCCAGGACCGGCCTTAGGCGAAAATTGCAAGTGTGCTAGACTCAAATTTTATGCCCCTTCCGGGGGGTCTGGGAGGTATGGAATTTTTTTAAATTTAAGGTCCAAACACACAGTTTTTGTGCACTTTTGCGCCTTGTAGAACATTAAATTTATGTATGACAATTTGATTCATTATCGATTGACTTGATATGTTCAGTACTCTTCCTTGTACTATAACCACTATTATGTCAAATAAACTAATGAAAGCTTAACTCTAGGTTACGTTGCAATGATTTTTATGCTTATACTGCAATTACTCTAAGAATAAATACCTAGCTAATGCGGGAATCACCGGACCTAAGATAAATTTCCATATGTCATGGGTAAAAGAAAATAAAGCAACAGGACATAGTGAACCAATAATTACAGTGTTTATTAATGGCGCAAACACAAAAAAAAAATATTAACTATTAGGATAGTACATAGTCTCTTTTATTATACATTTTATACAAGGGCTTTTCTTGCTTTCATTTCAGAGAATGAATTTACTATCTTAATTTCAGACGCCAATTGGCTAGAAAAGCAAAGTCGGGGTGGGGGAGGGAGGCAGGAAGATGAGTCACAACACTTTCCGCGTCCCGCCACGAGACGACTGTTCTACTTACCTTGGACCTTGGTCAAGGGCATCAGACTTACTGTATTTCAGAACTCATTGGGGTAACGGGTAGATCTTTGGTTTTACCTTGAATTTTAACTATAATAGTTTTAAGACAAAATTCCTTCTATAGTCGGCGGCAAATCATTGGAAGCTTGGGATTTTCAGCTGTGTGAATTAATTTTTCAACCCACAAACTGGCAACGACGCTGAGCGAGGGGTGTAGAGGGAAGTGTAGAGCTGTTTAGTGTCCAAGCTTTCAATGATATGCCGGCGAGTATAGTTTAAATATTTCTGCCCAATATTCAAATCAGTTTCTAAAAATTTTCCAAATTTATTATTTTTTTTTACAAAAATTGGTCAATTTAATGCCCCTCCAAAAGGCTTGAGTGTGCGGCTGCATACTTCGCACACCCCTTAGGCCGGCCCTGCTTTTAGCTCCGCCGGAGTATAACACTTATACGCCGCTCAACCTCTATTTGATTTATTGGTTTATTTTCGAAATGCAACAATGCAGGTATCTAATATAATGTCACATATCTTTTTGATCATATTTATATATCTAAAATAAAACATAAAGTTGCCCATTTTTTACGAACATCAAGTACTTTATTTAAAGTTAAAATTTACTGTATAGTTATGTAAAATGGCACTAAGTAAAATCTCACTTCTATCGGATTCTGAACTTGTATTGTTGTCTAACGAACTTGTCCTTTGTTAAAACTGCCGACTTTTTCACATGGTAATTCTCCCTCTGATACTTTTTCAAAAACGCCTGGAGATCGAGGAATTTCGAAATATCAATCTTTTCCCTGATATGTAGCAAGGACCTGATCAGTGAATAGTGGCTCCATAGTGAAGAACTCTTCATTTTATGAAGATCTTTCAATTCGATGAAATAACTCAATAAAGCATTTTCGGAATACTTCTTTATATTTTCTCGCTGGAACTGATTCAGAAATCTTTGATACGACGCTTCGTAAACGGCCGAGGATTTTGTTGGTAATAGCTGCTGCACTGCTAATTTTGCTGCTGCAGCAACTCTTGGTGGCGTGAATGGTGTTCTAGATTCATCAGCCATACTACAGTATCTTAACACAATTGAATACGGCTCTATATTTCTCGAGAAATGAAATTATCGATGTCATTTAATTTAATTCACTGACCTTATTTAGAGTTGCCATGGATTCAAGCCAAATTATTTGTCCCTCGTTAATTCG
>JARQZK010002245.1:190000-192500 GCA_030704885.1 Cynegetis impunctata | reverse complement strand
ATAGCATACATGAGGTATACGTAACAAGTTTATATGAATAATGAGAAATATTCATTTACTTAAGTATCTGAAAAACTAAGTAGCAAAAAAATAACAATTTGAAGTACTTACTGTCACAAAATTTCTTAATGGCTGGTACAAAATAATCATCGCATACGATAGCTAGTAAAATGAACAAGTAGGAAGCTAAAATAGCATGTAGTAGCACCCATCCCTGTTGTCTCTGGCTTCTAGTAAAACCGTCTGAAGGAAAATCTAGTATAGCTGCTGGAGTACAATTGTCTGCTGCGGGAAAGGCTAGTATATGACGGTTTTGATATGACTGGTCTGAAAAAAGTAAAGCAAATAGTTTAATTTTTCTGAAACAGTGTATGAAAATTGAAATCAATATGTATGTTTATATATATATATATATATATATATATATATATATATAATTATTTATTCGAATTGTTGTTGCCTGTGAACTATTTCTAATCTCTTGATAATTATTAGCAATAACAGGCTTGTTGAATCTTAAAAAACTCGATTTTATTAAAAAGTTGACGTTTAAGTAATAAAATTTCACAAATTTTAAATCCACACGATATTAAAGTAGCCCACACCGCATAATATCAAATTAAACAAATATATTCTAAATTAAAAAGTAAAACACCTGTTCTGCAAAAATCTCATGCTGTTTATAGTAAACCCTGTAATAATTGTAATAAATCATATATACGACAAACTTTTCAAAATTTAGAAGAAAGATTAAAAGCACACAAATATACCAGAACACAAACCACAGCACTAATAAAACATGAAAACGCAGAGAAATTTTAGAAATGTTACATATTCAAAAAAATTTAAATGAAGTCGTAAATAATAGAACAGATATCAAACATTTGAGTTCAATATACGCAGATTTAATTCTTCAATTTTTCTAAGAAACAATATAAATCAAAACAAAATAATTCAACAAACAAACTCTAACCACAACAACTCATCTTCTTAGACCAAATCTAAACATCTAGAATTTTCAATTTTTCTGGAAAGAAAGTATAGGTTTAAACATGTGATCTCCAAAATCACAAGTAATGTCTTTTTAAAGACAACAATCAAATATTTTAAACCTATTTTGTACATTACGTGGGTGAAGGTTTCTGTGGTTTCCTTCCTATCTAATATCAACGGACCTGTCTGTTGCTATTGGACTAAATAGCACGTAATTGATAACTGAAGACGGCCACAGCCGCAATGAGAAATTTTTGAAAAAAAGATAAATAGTACCCTATTATTATTATTCTTTGACTCTTCAAAATCAAAATAATTTGAACCTATTTCGAACATTACGTGGGTAAAGGTTTCTGTGGTTTCCCTTACCATCTAATAATAACAAATTTGAATGTTAATATTGGACTGAATAGCACGTAATAAATAACAAAGAACGGCCACAGCCGAAAAAAATTTTAGTGAAACAGTAGTCTGCTTCTATTCAAATTTTTCAAATCAATAAATGTCAAAGAAATTTCAATTTTTTCAAAAGTTTTGATAAAGCCACGAATGTCGTGGCGAAACGTCAACTTTTTAATAAAATCGAGTTTTTTAAGATTCAACAAGCCTGTATTGCTATATTGCTAAGAATTATCAAGAGATTATATATATATATATATATATATATATATATATATATATATATATATATATATATATATATATATATATATATATATATCAAAATTAATGATAAAAACCACAGCTCTTAGGCTTCTTTGCCCAACTGATGAGACCAGGAAAGGTCGAAAGCTAAAATGGGATCAATTACAACATCCAAATGTGATGTTCACACGGATAGACGACCCGTTCGTAACCCAGTTTGCCAGCAGCAAAGATTTCAGCAATAGAAAATTTGACAAAGTTAGAGAATTTCGCAAAATTCTGCGTTTCTAACCGTCATCTCCACATTCGCTGTTTTCACCGCGAAGCAAAAGCATTCTTTGTGTTATGAAAAAACACTGTATTGTTTAGCTTATTTCGACTTATGTTCGTCATCTTCAGTCAGGGAAAGTACCCTGAGCTAAGTAGTATTTGTAGATTTTCTTCTGAGAAGTTGAAATCACAGAAAAGTTCTAGAAAAACGAAGAGACATCGACTCGAATTTGAGCTTTGATAGTTTTCTCTTTTTCTAGAACTTTTATATATATATAAATATATATATATATATATATTATATATATATATATATATATTTATATATAATATATATATATATATATATATATATATATATTATATATATATATATAATATATTATATATATATATATATATATATATATATATATATATATATATATATATTTATATATATATATATATATATATATATATATATATATATATATATATATATAATATATATATATATATATATATATATATATATTTATATATATATATTATATATATATATATATATATATATATATATATATATATATTTATATATATATATATATAT
>JARQZK010002245.1:152500-182500 GCA_030704885.1 Cynegetis impunctata | reverse complement strand
CGAAATTTATTTTATTTTTATGAAATAATAAAGAATTTTTTTATGTTTATTTCGATTTGCTATAAAAGCGTTATATTTCTGTTTGCGGTGCACTTCGCGAATTTTTTTTTCTTGAAAAATTTTATAATTCTTCTAATTAAAAAATTTTTTAAATTTTTTTGATTCGGTCTGCTATTTAAGCGTGATTTTTCAAAATATGATTTAATTCGTTAGAATCGGATCTCCACGCGATGTATTATGCGGAAAATACGACCTTAGTTATGGAGCTCTGCTGACACGTTTTTTTTTAAATTATACATGGTGGACCACGACGAAATGCATCGATCGATATCTCAAAAAGTGAATGTAGGAAAGATTTGAAATTTCGGAATCTTGCAAGATGTCTTGGGGCCTATACAGCCAAATTATTTTCATTTATTGGGCACTTCCGGTTGTACCGGAAATAGACCCTAAGTCGCTTATTTTAAACAGGATACCCTATATGTTATTACATTTTTGGATTCTACTTAAGATTCTAGGTAGATCGGAGAAATCTTACAGGTTTCTGGACAAAAATGTTTATTATTAATTTACTAACAATGCCGACGTTTCAATGCTACTTGCATCTTTTTCAAGCCTGAAATGAAAAATTTAAATCACAAAACAATACATGGATTGGCAAATGCAAAATTCTTACCTAGTTAATAAATCTAAAAAACAAATAGTTTGAAATACATAGTTAGCATAAACACATAGTTCTCAACAACATTCATGAAATTAAAGTCTACCATCACTGTCATAAAATATGGGAAACAAACGGCGTGGCATCAATACAACGAATGCGCAAGTATGCATACAGATGTCCCCTCTCGGTTAATCGGATATGCCAATCCATGTATTGTTTTGTGATTTAAATTGTTCATTTCAGCCTTAAAAAAGTTGCAAGTAGCATTGAAACGTCGGCATTGTTAGTAAATTAATAATAAACATTTTTGTCCAGAAACCTGTAAGATTTCTCCGATATTATGATAATGGACGTTACCACAATAAACAATTCTAGGTAGATTTTATGTATCATGTCCTATACCTAAGTCGGAGCGTTTTTGACATATTCAGGTTTTTATGTCAAAAACGACGATTGAAAGCCCTAATATAATTATTATCAATTGTTCCTATAAGGAACTTTTTTACTTACTTTCGATTAAATTCCTTGTTGAAAAGGATCTATTTTAATAGATTTTATATAATATTTGGATAAATAATCATACAGGGTGTTCAAAAATGAGATTGAGAAAACGACGAAAATCAATTTTTTCAAATTTTTCTTATTTTGTAGTATTTAGCATTTAGGAAGAAGGTAACTTTGTAAAAGATTATCTATACCTAAAATTTGAAGGATCCGAAATATTGCCAATTTAATATTTTCATATGGCGATTTTGCATTTAATCGTTAAACAATTAGATCTAGGATAGCCACGATCTTATTTGATATTTCAAATTATCGTTATAGCACCCCAATTAAATTATACAAACGAAAATTATTTAAATTTATATATTATTTATGGACAATGTGATAAAGTTATTCCAAGAACATGTGATACATTTGCGACCCGATATCCTAATAAACAAAGATCATCAACAAATACTGTTAAACGAATTATAGAAAACTCTTGATCCGTAAAGGCAAAAGTGTACAAAAAGAAACCAGTTGTTAGTAATGAAAATATTGAAATAGCAATTTTGGGATATTTTGAAGCATATACAACAAAATCTTCAAGGCATTAGAATCAGGCTTATCTATATCGTCAGAATTTTACGGAAACACAAATATCATCCCTATGCTATCCATATTTTCATTAGTGCAGCATTTAAATGAAACTGATTTTCCAAGAAGAATGGAATTCTTTGAATTCATACTACTTCGGTCATAAGAAAATTTTTCTATTTTGAACATGTGATACATTTGTGACACGATATCCTCAAAAACAAAAAACCATCACCAAAGAATTATAGAAAACATGAATTACTTTGTATCCGCAATTGAAAAGTATACAGAAATAAACTAGTTATTGAAAATTAAAATATTGATATCGAAATTGGAAATAGAAATGTTGAGAAAATTATTTAAGTAAATGTTCGAATTGGTGTCCTTGAACTTCTAAACATTTTTCGCATCCAAGCAGCAATTGTTCATGGGTGGCTCTTCTTATCACATGTTCTTGAAATAACTTTATCACATTGTCCATAAATAATAAATAAGTATAAATAATCTTCGTTTTGTATAATTTATAGTCCAGGCAATGGGTAGGTTCTGACTTACAAAAGGTCAAGGAAAGTTTCAATTTGGCAGATTTGTAAAATTCGGTGTCCTAATTAATATTCCGAGTTTGCGACCTTGGGCGACCGCCGCTCGCGCCGCCATATTGGAAAAATGGTACCAAAAACCAGTTTTTCGAGAATATCTTCTCTCCAGTGCCACCTAGGTCAAAAATAGTTATTAGAAAAATTATAGAGCATGCAATTTCCTGCAACTTTTGTTTAAAATATTTTTTAATCAGATGAATAGTTCACGAGTTACAGCGGAGTCAAACTCAGAAAATTTCTACAATTCGCAAAATCGCTACAGTTTTTCTCGAAATTTCAGTAAATACCCGATGTACAGTACGTACTATGCGTTTTTTACTCATTTCCGCACGCACTATGAGGTAGGTGAGAGGCGCGTTTTTTTTTAATGTGGTATCCCCAGTAGGCCTAATCCACGACTTCATTATTTTACTCATTTCTTTTCTTTCGTTTCGATGCCCTAGATGTCCAGCTCGCTCATATCAATAGCTTCTTGCAAATTTATTCCCTCCTCTTCTGAGTTTTTCTCTTCGTGTGTCCTTCTCCGACTTCCTGTGCCAATAATTTCGCAACGTTCAGGTCTCCATTCTCGTCGTCGATGTTGTCTTCTTCTTCTTCTTCTCCTCCTGAGCCCGCAAAAATATCTGCACTGTTTTCACACGCGTCTCCGTGGCAGCATGTGCAGATAACAGAACATTTCAAGCCCGTTTTCCTACACCCACATGCTCGACCGCACCCCTTCTTGTACCTGCACGAAATAAATTTCAGGAGCGCTTCTGGTGCTGGATCTTTTGTTGTTACTGGAGTTGTTTACTGGAGTAAGCCCAATCTTGCTTCTTTCCCAACCCCATTGCTCTGGACTCTCGTGTATATCATACCAAGTCTGAACTTGGTGGTAGGTCCGAAGGGAATGTTGCCGTGAAGCTTCCCTTGTAGGGGGTAATGAAGCAAGATTGATTTTACTCTTCGTGACGGATCTTGCGAAATTTTGATAGCGTAGGGAGCCCAAAGTGATGGTGTTTTCTTTGGAAATGCCGTAATGAGCAATAAAAAAGCTTCCTCCCGCAGCAGGAATGACTTCGGGATTTGCGTTTCGCTCTTTGAAAGCTTGTATAGTTTGGCTCAAATATTCGTTTTTTTCGTGTGTTTTTATAAACTTAATTTTTCCTACGTTGAAAACAGAAGAAGTAGTGTCGCACCCGCTGAACGCATGCAAGAACAATATGTATTCCGCCACTATTTCTCCGTCCTCCGGGTCTTTTGTATTGGCCCCAACCGAAACAATTTCTGACCTGCTCTGTTCTGAAGCCCTCTTCGCTAATATTCGTTTAGTGCTGAAAGAAAATCATAGCAATGTAATCTAAAAGTTTTGTAAATACCGTCAATTTGTTTGGAATGAATAAAAAAACGGTAGTACTTATTAAGTAATCGGGTATTTCAACCAATTTATCGCTTTACCTGACAAAATATTGGAAAAATTTTCGAGGAAACAGACTGATTTTTCTGGTAGGGGCGGATTTTGGCTGGAATTGATAACCAAATAAAGTTTACAATATTTCTGAGATTGACTCTGCTGTTAACTCTGGTGAACTATTCATCTGCAATTAAAAAATATTACAGGTAAACCAAAGAGTTTGCAGGAAATTGCATGCTCTATAATTTTTCTAATAACTATTTTTGACCTAGGTGGCACTGGAGAGAAGATATTCTCGAAAAACTGGTTTTTGGTACCATTTTTCCAATATGGCGGCGCGAGCGGCGGTCGCCCAAGGTCGCAAACTCGGAATATCAATTAGGACACCGAATTTTACAAATCTACCAAATTACAATTTTCTTTGACCTTTTGTAGTGAAAGCCCCCTTTTATGTCTCCAGTGACTGGTCGGTCCACGCCGTCGGTCCACGCCGCACTCCGTGTCAGGGAATTAGGACTTTTATAGTAATGTAAATTGATAGGAAAGTAAAATCATTTTTTAGTAACTTAAAGGGCTGAAGAAGGTTTCAGAACCTTATAACTGCCCATAGATAATATTTAGCTAGCAAAAACATGTACCCCCCCAAAAATTTTTTTCAATATACATTTATGATTGATTGATTGATTGATTGTGACTGGACTATTAACCGCGGTGCCATAACGATGATTTGAAAGGTCAAATACGATCGTGGCTATCCTAGATCTAATTGATTAACGATTAAATGCAAAATCGCCATATAAAAATATTAAATTGGCAATATTTCGAAAACTTCAAATTTAAGGTATAGATACCATTATACAAAGTTACCTTCTTTTTAAATGCTAAATACTTCAAAATAGGAAAAATGAGGTGTTTCCATTTGAAAAAATTGATTTTTGTCAGTTTTCTCAATCTCATTTTAGATCTTATTGATTGAACCCTCTGTATGATTATTTAATCAAATATTATACAAAATCTATCAAAGTAGGTCCGTTTCAACAAGGAATATAACCGAAAGTAAGTAAAAAAGGCTTCCTTGTAGTAACAATTGATAATTATATTAGGGCTTGCAATCGTCGTTTTTGACATAAAAACCTGAATATGTCAAAAACGCTTAGACTTAGTTATGGGACATGATGCATAAAATCTGCTTAGAATCTTGGGTAAAATTCAAAAATGTAATAATATATATGGTATCCCGTTTAAAATAAGCGACTTAGGATCTATTTTCGGTACAACCGGAAGTGCCAAATAGATGAAAATAATTTAGCTGTATAGGCCCCAAGACATCTTGCAAGTTCCCAAAATTTCAAATTTTTCCTGCATTCAGTTTCTGGGATATCGATCTATGCAGTTCGTCGTGGTCCAGCCTGTATAGCGTCTATAGTAGAACACTTGGCTATATTCAGTTGTAGGTAAAGTATAAAAACGTTCACACATTTATTTTAAATACTCACAAATATTTTATTGGGCATTTTTCACAAAGTTAAAATATTATTGTACTCACTATTGTCCAATGAAATATATATCTTTCATATAAAAACGTTAAATATTAACTATTCAATTAGTAGATTGAAGGAATTAATATGGTACTACTGAAGATTTTGAATTCTAGAATCCTCTCTCTTGATAAACTAAATATTTTGACATTTATGACTGTTTCTATGTTTCAAGAAGGCATTTATAATGCTACAAAAAGTATTAGATTATCCAGTTAACAATATCGGCTTCTAATTCTCATCATAACTTATAACTGATTAATTAGATCAAAGTATAAAAGTATGAATTCAAAGGATGGAATTTATGTTTTAAGCTTTACTATTTCAAAAACTTATAACGTGAAAGTATTTGAATACCATAACTTTTTAAACAAGTCTTCTATTTTATTCAGTTTTTTATGGGGACAACAACACATCGTGGTATTCATCGGGAATACTGGAAAACAAATTCTACTCGTTTGTTGAGTTTATATGGTAATTTTTAGTTAACCTTATTGGATTCTAGTTTATATTATTAGATTGAATATATATTTTGTTTCATATTCCAATTATTTATTACATAATGGTTTTAAACAGAGCCGGCCTAAGGCGAAAATTTCAAGTGTGCTAGACGCAAATTTTATGCCCCTGCCAGGGGGTCGTCTGGGGGGTATGGAAGTTTTTGAAATTTAAGGTCCAAAAACACAGTTTTTGTGCAATTTTGCGCCTTATAGAACATTAAATTCATGTATGACGATTTGATTCATTATTGATTGACTTGATATGTTCAGTACACTTCCTTGCACTATAACCACTATTATGTCAAATAAACTAATGAAAGCTTAACTCTAGGTAACGTTGCAATAAATAAATAAATAAGCGTATGGCATTATTGCCGGGGAGCCTACACATTATGTGCGGTATTCCGGCGCCGATTGCCTCTTTAACCCTATTTTAGGTAGTTAGTAATGAGGCGTACTAACCCAGGGGGACCGACGGCTTAACCTGATCTCCGAAAAACGGTAGCGGTGGTATAGAAAATTTGTTGGTTTGTCGTGGGAGTCGAACCCACGTCCTCTCGATTTCTAGTCGAGAGCGATGCCACCTGAGCCATCACCGCTACGTTTTTATGCTTATACTGCAATTACTCTAAGAATAAATACCTAGCTAATGCGGAAATCACCACCCACCGGACCTAAGATAAATTTCCATATGTCATGGGTGAAAGAAAATAAAGCAACAGAACATAGTGAACCAATAATTACAGTGCTCATTAATGGCGCAAACACACAAAAAATTATGAACTATTAGGATGGTACATAGTCTATTTTATTATACATTTTATACAAGGGCTTTTCTTGCTTTCATTTCGGAGAATGAATTTACTATCTCAATTTCAGACGCCAATTGGCTAGAAATTGGTCAAGGGCATCAGACTTACTGTATTTCAGAACTCATTGGGGTAGCCGGGTAGATCTTCGGTTTTACCTTGAATTCTAACTGTAATAGTTTTAAGACAAAATTCCTTTTATAGTCGGCGGCAAATCATTGGAAGCTTGGGATTTTTAGCTGTGTGAATTAATTTTTCAATCCACAAACTGGCAACGACGCTGGGCGAGGGGTGTAGAGGGGAGTGTACAGCTGTTTAGTGTCCAAGCTTCCAATGATATGCCGGCGAGTATAGTTTAAATATTTCCGCCCAATATTTAAATCAGTTTCTAAAAACTTTCCCAATTTATTATTTTTTTTTACAAAAATTGGTCAATTTAATGCCCCTCCAAAAGGCTTGAGTGTGCGGCTGCATACTTCGCACACCCCTTAGACCGGCCCTGGTTTTAAAGTATAAACTTTAAAATAAAACACACTTAGCTTATGTTTCACTATATAAAAATATTTAGATACTGTATTTAGCTGTAACGAAAGTCGACATGTTTCGTTACTGCTAAATACAGTATTTAAATATTTTTATATAGTGAAACATAAGCCAAGTGTATTTTGTTTTGAAGTTTATACTTTATTCTTCATGATGTTTCACCAAGTGATGTGCGAGAATTCAATCTCAGTTATTAAAAGGTTTTAATTCCCCATCTACTTCAACACATATTTTGGTTCCGTGCTTTACATTACTTGCTTTCATTCATTCTGTTTATTTTGTGGACAACAATACATTGTGTTTTTTATCGTGATTACTAGAACGTTGTAGAGTTTATGAGGTAATTTCCAGTGAACAATATCAGCTTCAAGTTTACATTATATGTTTGAATTTTCTTTCATATTTCTACAAACGACATGAAAACATGGTAACACCCAACTTATTTCAACACATATTCTGGTTCCGTACTTCTCACTTCTTGATTTAATTCATTGTGTTTATTATGTGGACAACAAAACATGTTTTTTTATCGGGAGTTTGTCAGCCCATTTTTATATTCAACTTTATTAGTCATTGGCTTGAATTTTCTATGACTTAGGGTTTCTTATTTCCAGATTAATAATTTGCCCAGTTGGCGTCAGCATCTTATTTAGTAAAGGAATGAGCCGCAACAAACTCATACAGATATCGTTGGTCGGACATTTTTTTCTTTTACATATTAAAATTTCAAAAAATCAATAACCTAATTCCGAATCAAAATTTTTTGTAAAATTCTTAATACAACTTGGTAACACCGGCCTAGCAGCTGTACTGTCATGTGGTATTCTAAACAGGCTCCCTTATTAATAATTACTCTGTCTTAATCTAGTCAGTGATATTGAATTATAAGAATACTATACCTACGCAAATTGCATAAATTCAATTTTATGAATTAATTTTAATCAAACAGTCCCCAGTATAAAGTTGAAATTTTTTTAAATACAATAACCTGAGTCAACATTCAATTAAGTTTGGAATATATTAGTAATTCTACAGAATGTCTCAATAATCAAGAAAGAAAACACTTCAGTAGGTCCATATTATTCGAATAAAAAATAATGAAGTATTAGATTATACTATCGACTTCGTAAACTTCAAATCCCTTTAGAATCGACAGCTCAACTAATTCATAATATATAGTTATTAACGTAACAAGGCCGATATGTAGCAAATAACGGATGAGGTTGGATATTGTAATCCGAGGCGCAGCCGAGGATTATAACTAATCGAATCCGTTATTTGCGTATCGGCCGTGTGTCGTTAAAAATTTTTCGTAATCCCGTTGCAAGATTATATTTTGATTCCGAAGAAAGAAAAAACCCCGTACCTCGCAATTCTAAAGAAAAATCCCAACATCGTGGACTCTGTTGTCATGGAACAGTTTGACAGTTTTATAAAAAACGTCAGTTTTTTGTGTTCTCAAGTTCGCTTTAACGACGATCATGGATGAAATTGATGAAATTGAGGAACAAAATCAAATTCCTTTAGAAATATTGGGAGAATCATGTGCAGTGCAGCGAGTGTTGATTAACTGCCGAAAATAACTCAAGAGCGATATCAAAAAGAATATGAAAATTTTGAAATGTGGCGTAAAAGCAAGAATGTAAAGGTGGTTAATGAAGATGTATTATTAGCCTATGCGAAATTAAAATCAGAGGTTTATTCTCCCAACTCGATGTGGACCAAGATTTCAATGTTGTTATTGTAAGCAGAATGATGTTTTGAAATAAATATTTGAACAAGTGATTTCTTAACGGCCGCCGGCCGTTATAAAATTATAACGGCCGGCGGCCGGCGGCCGTTAACACTGACTTTTCAATTGTCATCTGAAAACCGTTAAATCAAAATAACAGTATGGGATTACGAAAAAATATATTCTTCACACAACACTAAGCTCAATAAGCGGCTACACACGGACGTTGATGTGTTGATACATCAACGCGCAACCAAGAACGTGCAAGCACATTGCGTACACACCTTCGAACAAAACCATAGTTTTGTTCGAAGAAGAACTTTTAGCTCTTGTGACAGTAGCGTGTACTTATGCTCTTGAAAAGAAAAATAGAAATAAAAATAAAGATTAACCGCAACCACTGCTTCAAGAATGCACAAACATCGGTGAATCGCTTCCACACGTTGAGAGATGCACGTGTTCATTTGAATGCGCATTCAAAAATTCAAGCGATTCAGAAAACATCAACGCGGTTCATTAGGAGTGTGCATTAAAAATGCGTGGGTATTTTTGCATCCACATTAACGTTATTAGTTGCGCGTTCTTGGATGCACGTTGATGTGTTAAGACATCAACGTCCATGTGTAGGGGCCTAATGGAACCATATTTACACTGAATTGATTGCAACACCTATGTGTAATAAAATTCAATTGAAAATAGTGAAAAATTTAATATACTTTCAGAACGAATGTTGAAAACACATGAATGCTTGAAAAGGCAAACAACTTCAAGTAAACATAAAAATAATGAAACGTTTGAATGATACTATAACCACAACACAACGATATAAGAAATTTGAGCACAATATTGATTATTTAACATGAAGGAAGGATCAAAACACAATTAATCAAAATAGATTGATATGAAAATAGTCAAACTCAATGCACATCATCATCTCTTTGAAATATTGAACACGGTTTATATGTTTTTCACATGAAATATTTCAATATAAACATAGTTTTTTTATTTTTGCTCCCACCGTGCATTTTTTGGTAAAAGTATATATTTTTCAATACAGTTTTTCAATCATTCGCAATTTTGTAAGTTTATCGGGGAAAATATTGTTCTGTCAAATATTTTGAGGAAGTCACAAATTCAGTGACAAAGCCTAAATTGTTGACAAATAATAGTTATTTAATAAACTAGTTTATTAATGACAGCGATTAATGGTTGAGATATTTTAACGCGCGAGCGGAGCGAGCGCGTTAATAGTTCGAGGCCATTAATCGCTACATTAATAAAGTTTGTTACAAGATTTTTCCGTCGACCTCATCATGAATTGAGTATAAATTCTTGATTGAAATAAATTTTTATTTTGCATAACAAATACATTTGACACAATATAAATTTCTATGTTCATTTCGATATATTTATATTTATGCTCCCGATGGAACAATTTGAGAAATTCATAGATGGAATATTAGACATGTGACATTCTGAATAGTTCTCAATCCCTACAATATCCGATAAGGAATATGTGGAACTGGTGGAATCTGAAGTGTTAATTACTTTCGAACGATTATTGCATAAAAATTTTTCTGCAGTTTCTACTTTATTTTGTATAGAGTTTAATTTTTCGATTTGAATTATGAATTCCTTTTCCCTGTGGAATAACAGTACAGAATAATTCAACTATTCCGTGATGAATACTTCTGTGTTTGGTTACCCATGACAATCATACATTAAAATAGGAGAAATTGCACATTAAAATGGGTCATTAATGTTCAATTTCGTGTACGTTAAAGTAAGCTTTTATTTAGAGGTCGACGGAAAAGTCCATTTATATCGTCGAAACTCCTGTTACACAAGAGCTAGATCACTGTTCTCCTTCATTAATTTCAAGAAATTTCCTTTAAATCTTGGACAGACCTTTCGGGGTCACTGCTCTCTCAATGGATCAATCCACAACCAAAAATAATTGAATTAACAATTACTTTAATTCTGAGCTGGTTAGGTAGTAGGGAGTACTCTGAATTTGATATAGACTTTTGCTTCCTTTTTTGGGCGAATCTAATTGCTGATATTATGATGTCATTGTTTGTTGTATTCTATTGTTTGTTGTCCGTTCTGAGATATACTGATTCAGATTCTGTTGCTTTTGTATTAATCTTATGGTTGACTATTATTCTGTGGTGTTAATGATTATGTGTTAAACAATCATCTGATTGTGTGCATTATTGCCTTTTATCAGAAAAAAATTCTCTAAGTACACTTACTCACACGCTTTGTACAAAATAATTTACAGTAGACAGTATTTGTGTACTAATATCAATTGCTCAAGATGTTGGATTATTAATAGTAAATATATTCGTTGATTTAATATGTATTTTTCTGTTTTCTACGGTATTAGTCTGGATATAGGTAATAAAATTAAACAATTTCCAATATTTCTCTACATTTTTAAATTTCTGAATTGTTATAGTCAAATTAATGATTTCAAGTATTTCCATTCTTTTAATCTTTCTTCATAACATCGACTTCATCTCGTACTAAGTCATCTAGTTCGAGATGAAGTCAATGTTATGACGAAAGGCGTTGCCTCATAAAATTTTGTTTAAACCTCTGAAAAGTTAGTTTTTTGTTTCTTTATGAAGTTATGAATATAAACTTTCACCAAGTAAATGCCAATTCAATTTAAAATTGATTGACTTCATGAATTATATTAGTTTCTCACGTTATGAATTTTCATAACGTGATTTTCTAAATTATTCTCAATTTTTGAGAGTTTATTTATATCAAAATTAATATCCTCAACAGGAAATAACTTCATGGAATAAATAAATGAATAAATATAAGAATATATAGGTTGTTCAGGCGATACACTTCGCGAAGACAACCTGAATCGCTCTCAGTACTTTATGAACTTCGCGATAGGGCTAACCAGCATGATACGTTTTTTTCTTATTATAAGTTATATATCTTTTGAAATTTTATTGACACTATATTAAGTAGCTTTAAGGACATATACAAGGTATTATTTTCTACTAAAACAATATGACTGAATATGATCAATGTATTTACATGTCCTGCGGGTATTGCAACAGGTTAGTTATTCATCAAAATAATGTTGATGTGTAAACATAAACTACAACAATTTGTAAATATATCGTCCATAAAATGTCAGCACCTGCATGGCATTAAACCTTCATCTGCCAGATTATCTGAAACCAAGGTTGAGAATTAACATGACGTCAGATTTCTGAGAATGAAAAATCAGGTTGGAAATAAAAACAGAGCTCAATTAATTATGTCATAATGAATCAAAGATTGAGAAGGTTTCTAATTGATGTACAGCAATTATTTAAGTTTTCTTTTACATTAAATCGCTTTTGAATTATATTGAAGAAAACTCATTTCCTAGAAACACAATATGCACACTAATATAATATGCGACATGCGACAATCAAGTAGACAATTATTCTACTCTCATCTTTAAACTTTTCTTTCAACAAATCACAAACTTCAGAACTGAAGAAAATTGAAACAGTTGGCATTTATTATATTTTAAAATAAAAAATTATCCACACAAATTATACAAAGAAAAACCAGAGCAAAATTGGTCACTTGTCAACATAAAACTTAAGGAAAAAATAACTGGATAATAGAATACATACTGCTCCAAATTTCTTTGCTCAGATCTAAAAAAATAAATCCAATTGTCCTTTAAATCTTGCACAATTGGCTATAAAACAAAAAGTACTTCCTTAGTCTATAGAAAACAAATCTTTTACTTAATTGATGGTTAATAAAAAAGACTAGAAGTACTATTGTCGTATCTGCCATATTTCCAAAGTTATTTCAATTATAAAAGCAAAAAAAATGATGAAAAAAAATTTTCAAGGCGCAAAAAAATTTAAAGTTATTTAAAAAAAAGAAAAAATTTTTTTTCGGCACATGGTTGTTTTTATAACAAAATTAAGTATTTAAAAAAATATATACGGAAAAAAATAATTTGTTTATAACAAATTGTTTATTAAATAACCAAATAAAAAATTAATCAAGAATTTTTTTTATTAGAAAGAACAATAGAATTTATGATTTTTAGAGAAAAAATGGTTTCTTAATTTTAATATTTAGTCGCAAAAATAGGTTGTTAATTAACAAACGCATTTTTTAGCAACAAATAAATTTTTTTAAGAAACCGTTTTTTCTCTCAAAATCATAATTTGTTTCAACCAATAGATTACGAAAAAAAAATTTTTGATTAGCTCATAAACAATGCATTTGTTTATACCAATTTTTTAAACAATGGTGGTAAAAAATGAAAAATATATATTTTTATGTATATTTTAACATTTAAAAATCGAAACATTCAAGATTTAAAAAAAAATTCATTAATTACTTTGTAATTTCTAATTTTTACGTATTTTCAATAGTTAATAAAAAAGTGGAAAATCAAAATTTTTGAATTTTTCTAACGGTGATCTATTTGTTAGCCTATTGAGAATAACTCCACAAATTATATAAAATCTTAAGGTTTTAGTTTAATAATTATCGCGGTTTTTCTCTTAACATTTAATGTAGAAAAAGTTGTTAGTTAACAAATGGATAAATAATGGAAAATTTTGCACAACCCTGTGATAAATATAAATCTTCCTAACATGAATCATTATATCCAATATCATCACGAAAACCAAGCAAGCAAATGTTATACTTTTTAAATAATTTCTATTTGAACTTTTTTACTCTTTCAACGTATTTCGAAATTAAATTTTCTCTTCATCATGTTTACACTTCACAGTTGGAAATGTTGAGTTTTTGCAAATATCTATTATAGTTCTAGGTGGTGAATTGGAAAAATAAGTAGCTAAATGAATTTCCCTCCAACACGATTTTTATTAGATTTATCAGAATTGTGAAGTGTTCAAAAAAAACTAATTTCAACTTATTTTTCACAATATTTTACATTAAACAAATGAATGATCTTGAAGTTTACTGCTGAATTCCAAAATTTTTAAAAAATTGTCGATATCTTCAAATGATATTATATGAAGAATGACATTTAATGTTATAACATACTGTATAGAGCTTGTGTTGTTTGAAATCTAACTTCTTTTAGAATTCTTCTCAATAGGTCATTGTTTACAATAGAAAATTACTGGCAGTGATACAGGGACATGGAATAATGACACCAAATGTGACAATAGATCCTCCAAACTAACAGTCGAGTAAATACAGAGTTGAATTGTCTCATCTCAGATCGTCTCAGTTAAGCCAATGCTTCGAATAAATGAAGTTCACGTATGCGAAGTGAGGGCGGGGGGCACATAATAGTGAGTGACAAAATTCAACCTGAAGGTGCAGAAAAATGGATTTCGAAACATTGGCAGCAGGTAGGAACTACTAGCTGACATTGTATTTGATCCAGTGAAAATTATTGAATACTTTGATTGTAACTTCGTGTTGTTGAATGTCCGTATAATCAAACAAAGTTAATCATGTGGATAATTGAATAAGTGAATGATTGTATACGTTTTAAGCTGCTTGATGACTAGTGTACTCTGAATGTCCAGTTTGAATTTTCGGCTATATACTACAATAAAATTTTTTGTGTATAGGATATAAAGAGAAATTGTACATAGAACTGGTGAAAGTCAAATCTTATAATTTGAAGATGCTTGTAACGCCTATAAAAATATATTTATATCTTCCTTCAGAAAATGAAGATGATTCACTGAATTAAATTTTGACGCACCCAGAAAGTATCAAGTTTTCTTTTTCAACTCAACTATACTGCAATAAATTGATACATTTATCAAGTGAACAAAAAAATTATGAAACAACTTTCCAAGGGAGCTGGTTATACGTATTCCGCAACGCAAAATCTGCATTCACAATCTAGCGGTGAATTATACAAAAGGTCAATTTCTGTTATGTATGAAATTGACTATGGTCTATTTCATGATTTGAATAAATTGATATTTCATTTTTTCTAATAACTTCATTCTCATTTGGAAAAAGTTAAATTAGACTACTTTTCTGTTTCTGAAAAGAGTAATTTATTCTCAAAATTTTTTCTATATTGAGTAGGTACCTACTACTTAATGCAACTATGTAAAAGCCATTAGATGAGACTTTTTAAAACTCTAATAATACATCTATCACTTAAATCGAAATTCGATAAGTTTATAAAATGAAAAATACAGTAAACAACACACATTAACTTTTGATGTCAAAACATTCTGAACACCTGATCATTTACATCTACGTTCTTAAGTGGTTTTATCAATGAAATTTATACAATAATTGAGAGCAATACTCACATATGAGGGACCACGATTGACAAGAAAAAAGAATAAAAGAAGTGAATTCGTAACTCCATTCTCATATATATTTATATATATATATATATATATATATATATATATATATATATATATATATATATATATATATATATATATATATATATATATATATGAAAAACTTGGTTCACGGAATGAACCGCGTAAAAGATTTGAAAAATCTCTAGAGATTTTTCAAATCTTTTACGCGGTTCATTCCGTGAACCAAGTTTTTCAAATACTTCCGACCGCGGAAATCTTTCTGAACATATATATATATATATATATATATATATATATATATATATATATATATATATATATATATATATATATATATATATATATATATATATATATATATATATATATATATATATATATATATATATATATATATATATATATATATATATATATATATATATATATATATATATATATATATATATATATATACATATGTATATATATATATATATATATATATATATATATATATATATATATATATATATATATATATATATACAGGGCCGTAACCAGCACTGCTTTCTTGAGGGGCTGAACAAATTCTTGAGGGGGCTTGTTTTTTACATAGTACTAAAATAAATATACGTGAAAAAAAGATAGGAATATACAGCTTTTTCTGTCTTTTCACCTAGAAGTGTATACTGGAAAATGAATATTAATTGAAAAATATTTCGAAAAATAAAAAAAATTTGTTCTAATAAAAATAATAAATAAAAAATCTCTCCTAGAAAACTCAAAATAAATTGAACCAATAGAAATGAAAAATTTTGAAAAAAAAATAAAATGCACTTTCATCATTAAATATAAACGAATAAATATATCTATAGGCGTTTATATCATAAGGCCAGCTTTTTGAGGAAGATTATAGATTTAAAAAATGCAGCCTACAAATTCATATTTGAAGATTTAGCTCTATTTGCATTTACTCTTCTAAGGTTACCGTCATCCAATTCATTCCTGGAGAGGATATTTTCATTGATTAATATTGTTAAATGTAAAATTCGAGAAAAAGTTATACTAAGAAAAAACAAGAAATTCAGTTGTGTGTATTAGATCTCACTTGGAACTAAATGAGATTTGCTGTAAATAATTTGAGCCTAGCAAAGCTATGTATGCAAAATTTAATTCTGATATGTATCAGTAGCAGAACCAATCCACAACTTCAAGCACAGGCAAAGATGATGATGATGTTATGATGTCAACAGAATCGTGATTTTGATTGTAATAATAATTTGAGTAAAAATTCCCGAAAGTACCTATTATTGTTTTTCGGACGAGTAGGCAACATGTTGGGTGCACTATTTTTTCGTGTAGTTGCGAAAACAATCATGATTGCGATTTTGGGCGATGAATTTTATATGAAAAATACTTGTTACCAATGTTTTCCCGTTAACATGTCGCAACCAAGCTTGCGCTTTTGGCCGACAAATTAGCGTCTAAAGTGCAACACGGCTCTGAAAAATCTGGCAACCCTGATGGTAGCCGCTCGTTTGTCGCTATTTCATTTTAGGATAAAAAACGTCAACATGTTTTGCGGGTTTAAAGATGACACAAATAAATAATTTTAAGTCAGTATTACAATTAGGTAGATTTGTTTGTAACTAGGCTAGTTTTATGTTTCAAGGCAGATATGAACATCTTTGGTTTGTAATAATTCTGGTATCTTTTCTAGAGGGGGCTCAATCCCCTCTGGCACTCCCCTAGATACGACCCTGTATATATATATATATATATATATATATATATATATATATATATATATATATATATATATATATATATATAATATATAATATATATAACAAGAACTATTGCTCCCGTCCGATCTTTCAAATCCCGAATTTACCGTGAAGCTGTAGAAATAGAAAAACGTCCAAATTGTTTGAACACCAGAGATGACAGTCACAGACTCCCATCAGCATGGAAACCACTTCTCAGTGGTCGCCATGTCACACCCAATCAGAATGCATCCCGCACTGATGGGCGTGAGTACCCACCCCCTTCCCCTATAAATACGGCCACGCGACGATCGGCCCGTCAGTTGACTCTGAAGAGTAGGCAGATTGAGACTTCAGAGTTGACAGGAAGCAGTACGGTTAGTGGAGTAGGCAGGTTGAGACCACGCAATCGTATTGTTTCCGATTCCTTCTAATTCGTGGAGTAGGCAGATTGAGGCCACGAGTCTGAATTATTTCCCTTCTAATTCTCCTGAAGATGGCTTCGCAAAAGGAGCCGAAACGTCGAGATTTTTCAAATCTTTTACGCGGTTCATTCCGTGAACCAAGTTTTTCAAATACTTCCGACCGCGGAAATCTTTCTGAACATATATATATATATATATATATTAGTAAAAATTATTTGTCATATTTAAATGCTATTGTGTTGCTAGAAGGAAAATATAAGACCGTTCAAAATGTTGGTGTGGTTATCACTTCCGATGGATGGATGATACTGATGAGCTCCAATAAGGGTGAAACAGTCTGTCCATCAATTTCCATGGATTGTCATAAACAAATTAACTTTTCTAACAGGTATCTAAGGTAGATGTAGATATTTCGATGCTTCGTGAACTCTTATAACCAGCTCCGCTTGGAGGTTTGTTTGATTAGTTTCAAATAAATGTTCTAGTTGCACTATATATATATATATATATATATATATATATATATATATATATATATATATATATATATATATATATATATATATATATATATATAAATATATATATATATATATATATATATAAATATAAGTAAGAATTATTTGTGTTAAACGGAAAACACGCCCGTGGTTATAAAATTAAGTGAACTAGGACATTTATTTGAAACTTATCAAACAAACCTCCTAGCGGAGCTGGTTATAAAAGTTCACGAAGCATCGAAATATCAACATCTACCCTAGACGGTAATTGTTAGAGAGGTTTGTTTGATTATTTTCAAATAAATGTCCTAGTTCACTTAATTTCATAACCACGGGCGTGTTTTCCGTTTAACAGGAATAATTCTTATATCCATTTGCCATTACGATAAAATTCGGAGCGATTGCTGCTTGCGGTGTGTAATGTTGAATCACATCGAATTGATGTGTCAACTTTACTCTTGCTTAGCGAATATGGTAGCCACTTTCGGGTGTTCCGGACGTACTAGTTCTCGTTGCCGAAATATTTTCGTCTGTCTGAAAGATGTGGTTCAATTGTTTCCGACTGGTGGCGCTGTGTCATATTTATATGTCATGGAGTTACTAGAAGAAATATGTATGACCGTTTGAAATGTTGGTTTGGTTATCACTCTCGGTGGATGTTTGATACTGATGAGCCCCAAAAAGGGCGAAACAGTCTTTCTATCAATTTCCATCGATTGTCATAAACAAATTAACATTTCTAACAATTACCGTCTAGGGTAGATGTTGATATTTCGATGCTTCGTGAACTTTTATAACCAGCTCCGCTAGGAGGTTTGTTTGATTAGTTTCAAATAAATGTCCTAGTTCACTTAAATATATATATATATATATATATATATATATATATATATATATATATATATATATATATATATATATTTATATATATATATATATATATATATATATATATATATATAATCGATATGTACTTTGAAAGACACAATAAATCAAATAACAAAATGTCTACTATATTATCAGAAAATTCTTTGTTAGAAATCTGAAATTTTTTAGTTCTTGAAGATTTCATGTCATATTAAATCATCTGAAACTTCGGATTTTTTCATTTCACATGAATGGTTCCGTAGCTCACTCATGTTCGAACAAATTTCTAATCGTGCGGATTTTTTCAGGAAAAGACTGATGAAAAGAAACCAATTGAAAATTCATTTACTTCAATTTTAACTGATGTTCAATAACGAAGTGCCAAAATTTGAATTGAAAAATATAATAAATAACTGAAAATGTGGGCTGCAGTGCACCGTCCTTAAGCTCGTATTCAATTCTCATTTTTGTCATTTTATACCTAAAAACGATTAACGGGCCTGAATGAATGAAGACATTCATTCAGGCCCGTAGCCAGAAATTTGGTTAAGGGGGGGACAAAAACGTAGTGTCTTGCATGGATATTTGTTATTAAAGTTGGACTCATTTGTGAAAAACTGCTTTATTGTTATTAATATCATCACTGTATTTTAATTGTCAGTCACACATACATATCAATTGTCAAACAATTCAGTTAAAATAAAATAAAAAGTTAAAATTTTAACTTTCACTATTTCTCTGCTGTCATAATATCGAGAACCTCATTCGGATCTTCTGTTCAAATGTGCTTATAGAGATATTATATATGTCTCACAGGCGTGACGTTGTCATAAACAATATGGCTTGTTATCGATAGACATATTTTTAAAACATGATCACATCTTGAGGAAAATTTTGAGATTCACGGAGTTTCGGGGGGGGGCTAACACATGATATCAACGAAAAAGTTGAAGTGATAACATGAATTATTTAAATGAGTGCTCGAACTGTCTTTTATTTTCGCTTCCGTTCATTAAAACATCCATTTGGTGCCAAATATTTGTCTAAGCTAGTTAATATTTTCTCTGATGGTGATCTTCTGTTTTATAAATTGTCATCTGTAGTACGGAATCATTTTACTTATTACAAAATGGGGAGCTATGATGACATTTAAAATTACAAAATAATCCTGATCATTTTCGAGCGCATTTCTTCACATTTCTCTATCTTTGACAACCTCTTTCATCTTTATAAAGTCATCAGGGAATGAGGTTAGCTGATTCTGTGTATAAAGCTGCTTTAATATTCCAATTTTTGTATCCAGCTTTTATAAGTTGTTGTTACTTATATCAACCACAACTGCAATAATGCTCTTCGGGGCAGTTTTAGCTCTGTCAATGTCAGGTACTTTCAGTTTTGGCAATTTCCATATTTGTATATTTATCAGCTGAAGTGGCTTTCATTTTTGCATCTTGTTTCTCATTGACAGGATCTTTTTCGATATTGGCTCCGTTATTACGAGACATTTTTGAGATTGAGTGGCGTTATCTGTATTTGAATCTATAGCTCTCCCAATCGTGACATAGGAACTATCAGTTATTGGCTTTTGCTTTATCTTTTTGATAACAATTTTTGATTGATAACAGATCTTTTTGTGTTTTATATTGTATTATAACTGTTTATTTCTTCTTCCGACTCATTCTCAACATTGCTGACTTCCTTGTCCTGTTCAATTGCATTTTCGACTTTTGTATTGTTTTCAGTATTTTTTTTTAATGCAACGAATTCTCTTAATCCTTCTCATAGTCCAAGATCCCAGAGCCGCCAGAGGTCACTTATTTTCTCAGCAATATTATGTATGGGATTAAGTAGTGTTCTTATGTACTTTCAGTGTATGAAACCTGCTACGTTGTGCCGACGGCCAATTTCCAGTTATCAGGTGCTAAATATGGAAAAAAACTCACTTTCCTTATTTTCTCAGTCTTGATTTTTATATATGATACTTGAAAGAGAAAGATATTATGATGAATTGAAACAGATTTATATTTTCATTCAACATACCAAAACCCAAACAATTATTTCCAATTTTTGGTATTTACTCTTACTTTCATCTCTGAAATTATTTCAATATAAATTCCAACTTTGATGAATTTCTTTCCTGAATAATAGTAGTATCATCATATGACGTTTATCATTCAAAAAATTTCTTATAATATATTTACCTTGAAAATTTCATGCACTATTATGATATTTCGTTTGTTCTTTAAATTTCCAGTTGTAGTATTCTTACATTATGAATTATAGAATTCAAAGTGCTCTGCAATAAAATTTTCAAAAAACCTAAATTTTTCAATCACATATTTTCACTGTATAAAGAGACAATTTTTCCAATAAATTCTTCTATTATGATCAATTATCCAGTAATCATGGTCAAAAATATTGCCCTATTTTCGTAACGAAAGAAATTATTATTTCCAATTTCATTAAAAATTTTTTTTTTGATGTATGTAATAATAATTTTTAAATTTCACCACATTGAAGATATACTTAAATCATTTTTAACTGATAACTAACTTGGGTCTTCGAGGCCTCGGTAGACCAGCGGTAAGGTGAACCGCCTTATACCGTTTGTAAACCGAGGATTGTGGGTTCGAGTCCCACCTCGCTCTTGGGTGTTGTATATGTCCGGAATTTAGTGATTATTTATGATGAAAAATGTTGGGTAATGTACATAGTTTACAAGCCCATTGGCCGTTCTGAACCGGCGTTAAACTGTAGGTTCCTCGAGTTAAAAAAAAAAACTAGGGTCTTGACCTGCTCAGAGCGTGGTAGTCTTTAAGTGAACTTAAAAAAGAATGATTATGAATCATTAAGATATCCAAGATAAGTGAATTATTTTTGAAGGTCTATATATAGTTCATGTATAACGAGCAAGTGATAAAAGCGAGTCATAGTAATGCTGAATAGATTTCATTATTCATCTTAATGTTGATAGGATTATTTCATAAAATGCACAATTGTAATCGTTTTTAATTGAATTGCAGACAATAGCGTTTTTCGTAATTTTTGATTTCCCTTTATCAGTTCAAGCGGTATAAATTGCACAAAGTGGATATATCATCCGTAATTATCATAAAAATAATAATTCTGATTACTCTATTACGTTGAATATTTGCCTCCGGTCAAAAATCTCATGTAAATGGAATGCAATTATCGCAAAATACAGCGATAATTGCATTGTAGAAAACGAAAGAGCCCTGCGATAATTGCATAGTACGTATCTTAGGTAATTCCCATTCTAAAACCATTCTTCTATTCGGGAAATATTCCCCAAAATAACCGGATAATTTCGCATTCCAACGTGTTGTATTTGAAAAATTGTATTCGGTCATTTTCATACGTTCGGGCTCTTTCTCCAAATAATGAACTCATGCAATTTTCTGACAACACGCTGTCATGCAGAATTATCGGTGATTTTGATACACTTGTACAATTACTTACGATGAATGTTCGAATCAATTTTTTCCATTAATAAGAGAGTTACATGAATTAACTTTATATGTCAGTATAATATGTCACATAGGAACATAAAAGACACATTTTTCACATAAGGAATTTATGATTGTCATTGTAAAACTGAATTTATAGGAAACTTCCATTTACGAATTGATTCTTGCTCTTAGAATTATTTTCTGGGTATTTAATAATGATATTATCTTTATATCAACCTTCCATCCATATTGTATTGAAATAAATATTTTGATAAAAAGTGCAGAAAATAAAGTTACACACACAAGAGTGTCGTGAACTGGAACGACTAAAGCTGAGTGCATAAGAACCAACACTCAGCAGAGGCGTATAGAGGAGGCCAAAATATGACGGTTGGGAGTAATTTACCTCTATATCAATTTGCATCCCTGAGGAGTTATAGGGCCTCAAAGTAGGGATCAAAGTTTGGAAAAACATTTCTTTGCACCCCTTTAACTTTAAACTACCAAATTAGGTAAACTGGAGTGACCTAACCTTCAAATTTCATGGAAAATTTTGATCTGTCAGTTAATTTGAGAAACTTTATTTTCATACCATGGATAATTCAATTCTGAAACTTTTTTCACTCTTCTAAGTTTTCATAAGACTTTGTCATTTTTGAGGAAAAGTCGAATAACCAAATATATGTTTTCGACAATGTTATTTAAAAAGTTACAAAAAAGTCAATAGTTCAAATTTGACAATTTGCAATTTAGTTCTTCTAGTAATTATATTGTTTTAATTTTTTTTTAATTAGTGAGAAATTCTCATTTAGCGTACAAGTGGATATGTTATTGGTGTTGACTCCTCAGGGATGCAACTAAGTATAGAGGTAAATTTCCACCAATCGTCATATTTTGGGCTCCCCTATACGCCTCTGCTGTATGTCGGTTCTTATGCGGGATACCCTGTATATATATATATATATATATATATATATATATATATATATATATATATATATATATATATATATATATATATATATATATATATATATATATATATATATATATATATATATATATATATATATATATATATATATATATATATATATATATATATGTATGTATGTTTATTATTTCCGGGGATAAAACGACAAATGAGATTGTAAGAACACAAAAAATTAATCAGAAAATATTGATATATTAATCACCAGCCAATAATACCTTCATAGAAGTGAAAAGATCTTCAATTTTGTCCCAATATTTCATTGACTTTTCAATGTGGTTCCATTTCTGAATCTCTCAAAAAATTTTGTACAAAACGAGAACGATGAAAATTCATTAAAGACGAAAACATTTTGAATTCAGATATATATATATATATATATATATATATATATATAATATAGTTATTCGCTGTGCCATTCCGAAGACTTAATGTTACACAAAATTCGCCACTATGTAGAATGCTAGGGACATTTAACTCTTATTCGTACGGTGCTGATATTTTCAATGTTCAACTCCATCAATCCCAAAAATTCTTGAGAATTAAATTAGGTACCTACCTTTCGTGGAGCTGCTGGTCATTTTGTGAATTGTTGTATTAATTTTATTTTTATTTTTATTTCTACTTCCAAAAGAATTAGTTAATTTTTCATTTTAATAATATGGTATGTATTGTCAAACTGTGAATGCTGTATTGGGTATTTTTACCTGTTTGTATTCCTATTGTCTTAATATTATTATATATATTTATATATATATATATATATATATATATATATATATATATATATATATATATATACATATATATATTTATATATGTATATATATATATATATATATATATATATATATTTATATATATATATATATATATATATAATTTATATATATATATATATATATATATATATATTATATACATATATATATATATATATATATATATATATATATATATATATATATATATATATACATATATATATATATATATATATATATATATATATTAATATATATATATATATATATATATATATATATATATATATATATATATATATATATATATATATATATATATATATATATGTATATATATATATATATATATATATGAAACAAACAGAATTATCGGTCTAGCCCGCATATGTCGAAGCAGCCGTTGACACGTGTTTCGGCTCTTTGGTTTTGGAAATAGTATATGAAACATTTGTTTCATATACTATTTCCCCGCGATAAATTTCCTCTTTGTAGTTATTTCCACGGTCCAGGATCTCGCGGATGGCATTAATCGCCTCCGTGGTCAGAGTTTGACAGATTCTGCTTGTTGTTGCTGTTTCAATTCCAGGTTTTCCATCGCATACTTGGCTACGCCGTTCTGATGAGGACCAAAGAGTCCGAAACACGTGTCAACGGCTGCTTCGACATATGCGGGCTAGACCGATAATTCTGCTTGTTTCATATACTATTTCCCCGCGATAAATTTCCTCTTTGTATATATATATATATATATATATATATATATATATATATATATATATATATATATATATATATATAATCTCATATTCAGATTAGAAATGTATTGACAGTCATACTGAAACGGCAGCTATGACTCGCTTTCGTAATTATCGTTTTCACGGAGGGGAATTCCCGTGAAATTTTGCATGTACCTACATAAGTTTCCATTCTGTTTTTCATTCAAAACGAACCGATTTCCTTCAACGTGCTGGTCTCTATGTAATTTCGCATTAGAGTTACACATTTTCTGCAAAAGTTAAAATAAATTATTTCCTCAAAGATAAATCATCTCCGTAATTTTTTAAGTTTCAATGTTTCCAATAAAAATAACTGCTGCCTGACTCGAATGTAATTACCGTCTAGTTATTAAGTTTGTTCAATAGCAGCTGCAATTGTTGGAGAATATGTTTGCAATCATTGCTATAAAAATGTTTGTGCGTGATGGTTGGTCTCTTATTGTGGGAATGTGAATTGTGCAAGTACTATGTATTTTTCTGTAAAAGGTATGTAGTTTGAAATAAGTCTGTTTTTGCGATGAAGATATACATTTACGAATATAAATATATACCTGAAAGGTTCTATGACATCATTGTCATAAATATTTTTTTTTTTTTTGAATCTCCGAAGTTTTTTTTTTTTTTTAAAGAGGTGGGACGTGTGCCCTCTCACACGCGCCCGATCTCCGTACAATTTTGGCTTCGTCAACTTGGACATTTAGCCATCAATTTACTAAATGAGGGGAACCACTTAAATCCGGACGCATACAAACGACCAGGAACACGGTGGGAATCGAACCCACCAACTCCGTCAACGAAGACGGCATAGCGTTACCTAAACCTCTCCGCCACGGAGCCTCCCTCATAAATATTCATGGAATAAAGATCTCAAGAAAATCATTAGAAAAAAAATAGGCAAATTGTTTTGTTACTATTTCAAGAGCTTAACCCGATTTTTGAAGATTCTATGATTCAATTGGATATTCTCGATATTTAGCTGAAACATATATTTTCAAATTATAAATTTCGACAAGTCACATAAAATATATTTATAGAAAATATGATACACTAAAAACATTCATTAGCAACAAATCGAATAGCTCTAATTTTTGATTATTCCAAGATTTCAGGACGTTGGAATATAGATTTTATTTAAATATTTATCCTTTCAATCGTGTGATTGGAAATATTGAATATTGGTAGTTACTTAACCTTGCTTCATAAAATACCTCCAACATATTTAAAATTTTCTGAAATCACTGAGAAATTTGAACAGTTCACTCGTCGGGTATCGTAAGTTTATTTCATGATAAATTTAGATTTTAAGCAAATTGCCGTTTTAAGGTATCTGTATCACTGTGAAAACCAACAGATTCTCATATTCTTCAATGTAAAGTCATGCATCCAATAATAATCAATACAGACAACTTAATTCTGAAATCGAGAGTTTTTCTTGGAATTATGTCAAGTTAATTAGCCTTATACAAGTCTGCTCACATTTGACGCATGAAGGTTGTAAACTACTTGCTATGTTTGAAATCATTTTGAAGTTCGATACCCTCAAAATTCTTCAACGCTTTAAATGTTTATATATAGGTATATATGAGGAACTTTAAATGTTTATATATATATATATATATATATATATATATATATATATATATATATATATATACAGGGTGTCCCGTAAATAACACGCCAGAGTGACACTGGAGGTAGATTGGCTTCAGGTCAATCAGATAACATCAACATGACCTTGGTAAAAGTTTTCTGGTTTTCGAGATATTGCCACTCTTATGTTTTTTTCAAAAATCTATACTTTTTGGTCAATTTCTCGCCTGTTTTGAATATAAATAAGTTCTAACTCATGGTTTTTTTTCTTGTGCTATCATCAATATATGGTTGAGACAATCGACCTATCATTTCACTAAAAACTAGCTCGCTAACCTCAAAAAAAAATTAAGTTGGTTCAATTTAATTTAAATCCGAAAACCTCAAGTAAAGTTTGACTATTTACTGTGAAAAAATATTGTACCAGACAGAATCAGCAAATGATCTTAAAAACTAGCCTATTTAATGCTCTTTCGAAAGCGGTATAACATTTGTGGTTTTTTTCTTTCAAAAGTCTAAAAATTCCAATTTTTGTCATTGAAGTCGTGCTACTTGCGAAATACACTGCGCGGCAAATTTAACGTATAGCTTATATATTTCCTAAGTTTTGACTGAATATTTTCTCAGGCGGTGATCCGATTTGAATGAATTTTTCACCAAATAGTAGCTCTGTTCTTTGAGAAAATGTAATAGTTATAAGATGATCAAAAAAAATGAATAAACTTATTGTACAGGGTGTTTGAATAGCGACATGTTTTCTTCGTCCAAGTTTACATCCTTCTGCAGGCAATATTGGGTAGCTCACACTTGTAGTATGGAGAGATATACAAAACCAAATAAACACAGTTTCTACTTGTAAAGAAATTTTGAATACACAGCCTTCTTCGCAAATTACCAAAAAATTTTAGAAAATTTCGTTTGAAAAGTGTGAGAATTATAAAAACATGAATATCTTTCGAGTGGCTCAAGATAAACAGACGATTGAAAAAACAAATTACTCAGAAGTCATGCGATTATAATACCGTCTATTTTTTTTCTGCCTGAGCTACCCAATATTGCCCGCAGAAGGATGTAAACTTGGACTAAGAAAACAGATCGCTATTCAAACACCCTGTACAATAAGTTTATTCATTTTTTTTGATCATCTTATAAGTATTACATTTTCTCAAAGAACGCAGCTACTATTTGGTGAAAAATTCATTCAAATCGGATAACCGCCTGAGAAATTATTCAGTCAAAACTTAGGAAATATTTAAGCTATGCGTTAAATTTGCGGCGCAGTGTATTTCGCAAGTAGCACGACTTCAATGACAAAAATTGGAATTTTAAGACTTTTGAAAGAAAAAAACCTCAGATGTTATACCGTTTTTGAAAGAGCATTAAAAAGGCTAGTTTCTAAGATGATTTGCTGATTCTGTCTGGTACAAAATTTTTTCACAGTAAATAGTCAAACTTTACTCTACGTTTTCGGATTTAAAATAAATTGACACAACTTGATTTTTTTTTAGGTTAGCGAGCTAGTTTTTAATGAAATGATAGGTCGATTATCTCAACCATATATTGATGATAGCATAAGAAGAAAAAAAAACAGGAGTTAGAACTTATTTATGTTTATGAGGCGAGAAAATTACCAAAAAGTATAGATTTTTGAAAAAAACATAAGAGTGACAATATCTCGAAAACCAGAAAACTTTTACTGAGGTCATGTTGATGTTCTGATTGACCTGAAGCCAATCTACCTCCAGTGTCACTCTGGCGTGTTATTTACGGGACACCCTGTATATGTATATATATATATATATATATATATATATATATATATATATATATATTTATATATATATATATATATATATATATATATATATATATATATATATATATATATATATATATATATATATATATATATATACAGAGCCGTAGCCAACACTGCTTTCTAGAGTGGGCTGAACAAATTCTTGAGAGGGCTTGTTTTTTAGTTTTTTACATCGTACTGAAATAAATATACGTGAAAAAAAGACAGGAATATTCAGCTTTTTCTATCTTTTTACCTAGAAGTGTATACTGGAAAACGAATATTAATTGAGAAACATTTTGGAAAAATAAAAAAATTTATTCTAATAAAAAATAATAAATAAAAAATCTCTCATAGAAAACTCTAAATGACTAAAACAAATGAAAATAAAAAATATCAATTATTCATCATTAAATATAAAAAATAAATATATCTATAGACGTTAATATCATAGAGCCACTTTTTGGAGGAAGGTTATAGATTAAAAAAATGAAGTCTACAAATTCATGTTTGAAGATTTAGTCCTATTTGCTTTTAATCTTACCGTCATCCAATGCATTCGTGGAGAGGATATTTTCATTGATGAATATGGTTAAATGTAAAATTCGAAACAAAATGATACTAAAAATGTTAAATTCAGTTGTGTCTAGGTATTAGATCTCACTTTGCAATAAATAAGATTAGCTGTAAAGAATTTGAGCCTAGCAAAGCTATGTATGCAAAATTTAATTCTGATATGAATCAGTAGCAGAACCAATCACAACTTCAAGCACAGACAAAGATGATGATGATGTAATGATGTCTTGTGAACAGTTTATATACAAATAAAGATATTTGTAACAGAATCATGGTTGTGATTGTAATAGTAATTTAAGTGACAAATCTCGAAAATACCTATTATTGGGTTTTGGACGAGTAGACAACATGTTGGGTGCATTATTTCTTCTTGCGGTTGCGAAAATTGATGATTGCTATTTTGAGCGACAAATACTGCTGGGATAAGTGAATTTTATATGCAAAAATACTAGTTACCAATGTTTCCCCGTTAACATGTCGCAAACACGGTTGCGCTTTTGGGCCACAAATCAGCGTCTAATGTGCAACACGGCTCTGAAATATCTGGCTACCCTGCTTGTAGCCACTCGTTTGTAGCTATTTTATTTCAGGATAAAAACGTCAAAATGTTTTGCGGGCTGAAAGACCGCAAATATATTTTTTAAAGTCAGTTTTACAATTAGATAGATTTGTTTGTAACTAAGCTAATTTTATGTTTCAACGCAGATATAATCATTTGTATGGTATGTAATAATCTTTTCTATAGGGGGCTCAGATAATTCCAGAGGGGGCTCAGCTCCCTTGGCTACGTCCCTGTATATATATATATATATATATATATATATATATATATATATATATATATATATATATTATATATATATATATTATATATATATATATATATATATATATATATATATATATATATATATATATATATATATATATATATATATATATATATATATATATATATATATATATATATATATATATATATATATATATATATATATATATATATATATATATATATATATATACATGTTCAATGAATCTTCATAAATGGTATGAATAATATATAAAATATTTCGGAAGATTTCTATATAATAAATATTTCGTTTGTAGTTTAGTTTGACAATTCTTGGTAGATTTGATTCTTATTTGGCCAGTCTCCTGTGCTTGTCGTTTTAGAGCATCATGAATAAAGTAAGCCTAATTATATATATATATATATATATATATATATATATATATATATATATATATATATATATATATATATATATATATATATATATATATATATATATTTTTTTTTTTTTT